>APFE031293459.1:0-39088 GCA_000404065.3 Pinus taeda
TTTGATGCATAAAGGGTAAGTTAAGTTTTTGTATCTTGATTTTTATGCATAAAGATGGATATCTTTAATAATTTCTCCAAAGGGAAGCTTGAGAATCCTTCATAAAGGAATGTAGTGAAATGAAGTTATAATGACTTGCCTTAAGAAATAATTATGTAATTGTTTACATGAAATGTTAATAGAATTCTAGAAAAGGGATTATGTGTTGCATACTTTAAAGGAGGGCTCTTATGATGGCTCTTATGATAAGCTACTGTATGCGTAAAGAATAGTCAATGTGTTCAAAAGATATATTCTTTGTATGGCTAGAAGAACTATTAGGCCATATTTCTTTAGGAAAATGATAGGTGATTACTATTATGCTCACATAACTATTATCTTAGCTTCTTGTTGAATGATATGTGTATGCACACGAGATTTGTGTTAGCTTTCTTTAGAAAGGATATATATATTCGCATGCACGAAAAAACTACAGGTTGTGTGAGAATGCTTTATTTATTCGCAAGCAACAAAAGTGATAGCTAAGGGACTAGTTCTTTTGACAACGTTTATGTAAATTTTCATGCAAGAAGATTATAACTGATATTTTAGTTAGTCCCTTCGAAGGAAAGCCTTAGTGCTTGTGCCCTTTATGAATATGTGCAGTGCTAGTTAATATGATTATTTATAAATGTAATCATGATGCCAATGTTGATAATGAGAACATGGACTTGTAAAACTAATGATTAGTTCTCTTAAAGAGAAATATGCTTGAGTGTGAATAAGCATTGTGAAAAGTAGAACAAGAATTTACTTGAAGATATGCACTAGTTAATTAGTATGTTATACTTGCTCATGCAAATGAGTAGATGTTAAAATATCTCTTTTAGAGGTTGATTATTGATTCATTAATATGGTATCTAATCTTGTTTTCAGAGCTTGTTGACGACAGCATTGACAGGAAACGATGGCGGTTGGTACCAAAGAAAAGTGATGTTTAACATTGTGGTGGGAAAAGGATTAACGGGCCATGCAGATGAGTTAGAGTTGCAAGATCGTCCATTGCTAGAACAAGCATGCCACAAGAAATGTTGTATGTGGCGGTATGTAAGTAAAAGATTACATGGAAACTGTATTAGCTTTTAGCTAGTTATGTGACAACTTAATGATAATTCATTGTAATGATTTCATGACAATGGTTAAGGGATGGAATCCCTTATGAGCCATTGAGTGAGGGGTGAACACTCTCACGAGCATTTAATAATAAAATTAAATGTTTGCTGGTTTTCACCCTACGGGGTTTCCAGGGTATATCGGTGTTCAATGGTGTGATTGCCTTTTGTGTGAGTTGGTTGATGTTGAATCCTTGATGATGATGTTTCATTAATTGATGTGATAATCATGATGTTCTAGTACGTGGTTAATTAATATGGTGAAGGAAATTATGAAATGGATGCAAGGATTCATGAGACAGTTTATGTTATTACACTACCACAGTGGTGGTTAATGGTTATGAAACTTACTGTCTTTTATGGAAATTTACTTGATGTACTAATGAATATTATATCTAATGGCTAATGATGATTTGTGGAGTTGTGAATTGGATAATTACTTGTGGTAATTTGTATAAAAAAATTCTAACTTCCTACTTTTACATGCGAGGTTACCGGGGTATGTTACAAGTGGTATCAGAGCTAAAGGTTGCAATACTGGCACCTTTGGGAATTGGTAAGCGGAGAAGAAATTGAGGTATGCCACCAGTGGCATTAACTCAGGTATGTGTTTAACCATTCACATATTGACTTGTGTAGTACACTACCTTCGGCATGATATGTGTGAATCATGTTTATAACTGCTTTGAGTAGTCAGTAATAAAGTTATTGCGTAACTATGTTCATGAAATTGGATTCCTGATGATGATAAAAGACAATGAAACTTTTGTCGCACTTAAGAAAAATATTGAACACTCATTACACTTATGAAAAATCTTGAACACTCATAGACGAAAGTGAAAATCAACAACCCACTTTTGATTTGCAAATATGGCAATAACAATGATGTATTTATTAAATAGGATTGATGTTGCAATGAACTAATTTTAATGAGTCAATGCATGAATGTAAAATACGAGGATGTCCTTAGATTTGATGATATGGTGTTTTAAAAAAAAGACTGTGCAAGACAAGCATGGGCAAGAGCCAGTGCATGCGCAACACCCACCTGAAGACAGTCATAAATATTTGGCAGTTGTGGTGCATGGAATAAATCTTCAAAGCGATATATCAAGACGGAGCCAGAGGAGGAAATAATTGGTACTTATGGCAATGCTTTGCACTTCAACCATCGTTTTGGACCCTCTGTACATGATTTCTCATCTGTGAGGCCCTCGTCAAGCTCCATGGTGGTGTAGCATAATGAAGAGAAAGATTGAGGAGCGGTTTTGACATCGGGATCCTGCGGTGTGAAGGCTGCCAGGAAAAAGATAAGTATCTTGGTCGATTCTCTTGAATTAAAATATGTGCATGTTATTATATTTACAATATTGCATTCTGAGAAGATAGTTCTCGTAAGTTTTGCTCCAGGTTTTCCAGATTTGTAACTGTCTATTTCTGTGCTACTTGATATGGATATTTTGGCACGCAGTGGAAAACTTTATCTACTTGAATCGACTTGATTGTAATAACTAATTTTTGATTTAGTCTTGTCATAGATGCTTGAAGATGATTGGTAGTTGAGATTGGCTAGTATTGCATGACTAACCAATAGAACTTATATGCATTAATTGCATTGGATTTAAGATTATTACAATCCATAAACAAGTGATGGTTGATTGATGTCACATGCGTGGAATGTGTATGATGATTTTATGAGAAGAGTTCTTAATTTTACTCACCATGAAAATGCTTGATGAATAGTGTATGCTTATGTCTTAATTATTTGAGATTCACTAGCATGGTATGTGTTTATGTTAATCATTACTAGTTGTGAGATAAAAATCCTTTGAGCCTCGATTTAATGATGGCTGAATTTATCTCTACTATGGGAATGACGGATTCTTATGCATGTTGCATTCTAGTGTGAAGTTAATTGTAGAGGCATGTTCAGTGGGTAACATTTCTAGGACCCATTCATGGTAGAATTACATGTGACAATTATTCATAAGTAGACTACCTATGTTAATAAAGTTATTAGTAAACTCTAACTACCTTCCCCAACTGTAGATGCTTTCAAAGGAAAAAGGGAAGCAAGGAGAAGGGAGAAGACCATGCTGTAGGGACAGACGGAGAAGGGAAAAGAATTGGTAAGTCTGGTGATGACCAGATAGCGCTTGATGTGCATGTGAGTATTCCTTTGACCATGCTTAAGGAGTTGGAAAATGATAACTATAGTGTGTTGATGTTAGTGATTTTCGTAATGTCTCCTTGAAGTCATTATTCTAAAATGGTCACGTAGTAGTGATAAGATAGTTGTTGCATCTAACATCAAGTGGTAACTCTAGTGCATGTGTGACACTTAGGGGATCATGCTTCTAATTGCATAGTAAAGGAATTGCTTCCGATAAGGGTAGTTTAATTAGTTAGCTATGCATGTTGAACCAATGATTGGTCAGAACACCTTGATTATTCTTAATTATATTAATGATGCATGGCCAATGCTGGCCATAGTAAACGTAAGATAATATTCCATTAATGATGGTATGGATTAAGACAACAGACTACGGGAAATTGGAAATGTTTAGATCATTAACTCAACTATTGTTGACAATTATACTTGCATATGCTTTTATACATGACGATATTGTATGCATGAAAAAATTTGGAAATTGAATACTTGTTAACTGATGCATATTTATAACTAACGTTGCTAATAGGATTGAGTAGGGGTAGCTTAATGGCAACAAGAAAACTCATCACATAAATCGTTGCAATGTGAATTGCAATCATAAATGAGAAAGAATAAAGTTATATGATATGCATGAATTGTGTTATTTAGAATCTGAGTGCATACAACATGTTTGAGAAATATGTGTTCCATCAATCTAGATGTTGTGGACCCATGATGAGGGTTAAGTGTAAATGCATGGTGTGCATGCATGTATATTTTTTTTATGATAATGTTCATATGGTTCATTACGTAAATTACTTTGGGAAAGAATGATAAAAGAGAAATTTAACATTCCAGACAGTTGCAGATAGTTGTGAAAGGCTAGAATGCCTTGGGTTGATGACAGTTACCTGCTCGGAGGGGTTGATGGTACTTGTCTGCCCGGATTGTGAAAGGCTGGAATGCCTTGGGTTGATGACAGTTACCTGCCCGGAGGGGTTGATGGTACTTGTCTGCCCGAGTTTGGGTTGATGGCAATTACCTGCCCGGAGGGGTTGATGGTACTTGTCTGCCCGGATCTCCTCTCCATAGAATTCTTGAGCTGGTTGGCCAGTGGAATTCCACGTTAGACTTGGTAAGGTCTCTCTCCAAGAAATTGTCTGGATGTGAAAATGACTCGATTTGGTTGTGGAAACAAGTTTCCATGGGTTGGGAATTCTTTAGCCTATTGTGGTTCTCATAGCTAAAGGAATTAACTAATCGGCATTGGCTATATGTTGTGTTAAAAATGAATTTTACATATAGTTGTGTGAAATATGTTATACACATTTAACCAGAAATGAGCTTAGTGCTCAATAAGGTGTTATTGGAAATTTTAATTCCTTTGTTGTATTATTAATCTTGTGAATGTCTTGGTTGGGGCTAAGAAAATTTTTGCTTGATGCAGTAATTGGCTGTTTTGATGATTAGAGAGCTAGGCGCTCTTTTGGTACCTCTAGGGGTACTTTGTGGATGTCTTTAGTGAGAATCATTTTAGTATGCTTGTGGAGCAGTGATGAGCTCTTTAAGGTACTTGTAAAAGTACTGTGATTTAAAAGTCATCTAACATTGCACAATAGATTGATAGTTAAAAGTATTTCATTTGACTCGAAATATTATGACTAATGCGATTGAATTTGTTACTCATACATAACAGGAATTACTTACCATGGAGGGTTGATGGGTTGTCCAACCACTATTAAAATGCTTACGTGAAACCACTCATGATTTTCAAGAGTAGATGGTAAGTAATGGTAAGTTGACATAGAGAATTGTTTATTATGAATTTGAATACGGGTCAAGTAATGGAAATCAGAACTTGCATATTTTTGCAGTTATGAATGCTTATAACTATTGATCTTTCTTATGTTATAACATTACTATTTTGTTTATTGTCATTTCTTGGAATGAAATATCTGATAAAGAGCAAGGATCACTTTTTGTGCGGTTTTGATGTTCATATCATGAGTAAGATCTAAGGTTCCACCGAGAGATGAACACCGAGGACGGTGTTCTTGTTAAGGGGGGAAGTATGTAATATACCTATCATAAATAACCATAACCCTGCGTAAAAGTAATTCAAGATTACGAATAAGTTATTAACTGATTCTTGGTTGTTGTGGAACTGAACGAGAATGAAGGAAACAAGGGAAGGTGCGGAGCATATGGGGAGAAAGGTAGGAGCGGAAGCGATGATTATTCCGGGAGAAATTATCAAGAACTCAGTTGTTGAACAAAGAAGTGGGGAATGAAGTCTTGCTGCCTTCCAAAGCTCTTCTGATCTTGTAATGGCGTTACGGACTGTCAAGAAAGATGCCTATGATGTTGCTGGGAGCTTAACCTCCCTTCGCCTCGCTCTATCTCAGGTTTCCGGCAGCTCTATAGATCACATGAGGTTCTACACTGATGTTGCAGGCCAAGTGCAAGAATTCGCACCTGATGCAACACATGGGAAGTTTATCGGTTCAACTGTTGTCTCCTAACAGTGGTTAGTGGGAAGAGATATCTTGTCTTCAATATTTTCCACTGGTTAGAAGGGACACTATTGGGTGTTAAGTAGAGGCATACGTATGGTGAGCTGAGAAGCATGCTCCATTATTTACACTGTCAAATGCGCGCCGGTAGTGCCATTTAAAATCTGCAAATCCGCGTGTTGGAGTGTGGCCAAAGTACAGATAAGTAACTTGCAAATTATGAGTTTATTCACTTGCTTTCTGAAAAGATAAGTATAAATATATTACTTGCATTCTATTTCTTGAAAAGAAAAGATGCAACAGGAATAATTATTGCACATAAAATCTAAGTAAATGGTTATTCTTCAACTAAGATTGGAGCAATTTTTACGAGAGTGCGTTAAAGATATTTGACAAATTCTAGAGAAACATAAGTTCGCATGTTATTTAGATTTTATTTCTTGAAAAGAAAATAGGCAACATGCACACAGAATCTAAGTAGGTTTGTCATTTTCTTGGAATGAAATCCTTGCTAAATATAGCCCAAAATATCTTCCTGAGAAAAGATGAGGCATATAAACGTCCTTGAGGACATAGCGTGAAAAGTGGCCATGTTTTCTTGAATTAAAATATGTATTTGTATTTAATAAAAGTTCTTTTTTGGAAAAGATATATATGCTAATTGCCTTATGATTCTAGCTAGTTTCTAAGTTCTAGTAAAATAACTATGCATTACATGCATGATAGAGATAGCTAATGATGTGCTTCTAGGCACATAGATATTCTCTTCTAACTTTCTTGAAGAAAGAGTATGTGTTATATACACATAAATATAGTTTCATTTTAGGAAAGTGTGTATGCTTCATGTATGAAAATGATGGCTTTTATGTGAAATCTCTCGAAACAAAAATAGAGTTTCCTACTCTTAAAAGACATATGAATAGTGTTCATATCATATCAAAAACCCTACTTGTTTCATGAAAAGATTATGTGCATTGAAGTAAAAGTAATTGTGTTAAGAAAGACACATGTTGCATGCACGTAAGGGTAGCTATTGTGATTTTGTGTGTACATAGAGAAAGTGGTCATGTTAACTTTCTTGAAAAATATAATCTCTTGAAAGATTGTCTTGTTCGATGAGTTGTGTTGACTTCTTGATTTTGATGCATAAAGGGTAAGTTAAGTTTTTGTATCTTGATTTTTATGCATAAAGATGGATATCTTTAATAATTTCTCGAAAGGGAAGCTTGAGAATCCTTCATATAGGAATGTATTGAAATGAAGTTATAATGACTTGCCTTAAGAAATAATTATGTAATTGTTTACATGAAATGTTAATAGAATTCTAGAAAAGGGATTATGTGTTGCATACTTTCAAGGAGGGCTCTTATGATGGCTCTTATGATAAGCTACTGTATGCATAAAGAATAGTCAATGTGTTCTAAAGATATATTCTTTGTATGTCTAGAAGAACTATTGGGGCATATTTCTTTAGGAAAATGATAGGTGATTACTATTATGCTCACATAACTATTATCTTAGCTTCTTGTTGAATGAGATGTGTATGCACACGAGATTTGTGTTAGCTTTCTTTAGAAAGGATATATATTCGCATGCACGAAAAGACTACAGGTTGTGTGAGAATGCTTTATTTATTCGCATGCATCAAAAGTGATAGCTAAGGGACTAGTTCTTTTGACAACGTTTATGTAAATTTTCATGCAAGAAGATTATGACGGATATTTTAGTTAGTCCCTTCGAAGGAATGCCTTAGTGCTTGTGCCCTTTAAGAATATGTGCAGTGCTAGTTAATATGATTATTTATAAATGTAATCATGATGCCAATGTTGATAATGAGAACATGGACTTGTAAAACTAATGATTAGTTCTCTTAAAGAGAAATATGCTTGAGTGTGAATAAGCATTATGAAAAGTAGAATAAGAATTTACTTGAAGATATGCACTAGTTAATTAGTATGTTATACTTGCTCATGCAGATGAGTAGATGTTAAAAGATCTCTTTTAGAGGTTGATTATTGATTCATTAATATGGTATCTAATCTTGTTTTCAAAGCTTGTTGACGACAGCATTGACAGGAAACGATGGCGGTTGGTACCAATGAAAAGTGATGTTTAACATTGTGGCGGGAAAAGGATTAACGGGCCATGCAGATGAGTTAGAGTTGCAAGATCGTCCATTGCTAGAACAATCATGCCACAAGAAATGTTGTATGTGGCGGTATGTAAGTAAAAGATTACATGGAAACTGTATTAGCTTTTAGCTAGTTATGTGACAACTTAATGATAATTCATTGTAATGATTTCATAACAATGGTTAAGGGATGGAATCCCTTATGAGCCATTGAGTGAGGGGTGAACACCCTCACGAGCGTTTAATAATAAAATTAAACGTTTGCTGGTTTTCACCCTACGGAGTTTCCAAGGTATATCGGTGTTTAATGGTGTGATTGCCTTTTGTGTGAGTTGGTTGATGTTGAATCCTTGATGATGATGTTTCATTAATTGATGTGATAATCATGATGTTCTAGTACGTGATTAATTAATATGGTGAAGGAAATTCTGAAATGGATGCAAGGATTCATGAGACAGTTTATGTTATTACACTACCACAATGGTGGTTAATGGTTATGAAACTTACTGTCTTTTATGGCAATTTACTTGATGTACTAATGAATATTATATCTAATGGTTAATGGTAATTTGTGGAGTTGTGAATTGGATAATTACTTGTGGTAATTTGTATAAAAAAATTCTAACTCCCTACTTTTACATGCGAGGTTACCGGGGTATGTTACAGATTCCTGGTATTTTATGCATTCAATGTGCCATCTCAAGAGCAGCAAAGTTTGTTTCCCTGTTAATCCAGTCCAATTAATGGTAACTTGGGAGTCTCCAAACATAGGTAAAATTTCAAAGTTTTATTCTTCTGGTACATTATATTAAGTCTCATAAAGCGATTAATTATGCCTTATTGTTGGAACCTTTGGCCTTATTTGACATAAAATGAAAGTTATATACTAGTGGTGATTTTTGCTGCACACTTTGTTGGCTCTTCATTAATGGTGGTGTAGAAGGTCAATACTCCCCGTGTATTTCGTGGCATGTGTTTTTACTAACACCTACGGATTTTGGTGTAATGGTAATCATGTCTCCAACAAGTAGTATCAAAACCAAAAGTTGATCAAGTTCGAAACACACTGGGCTCGCGTTGGGGGAGATTGTTGACTCCCAGTTAATAGCGGTGTAGAAAGTGTAGAAGCTCAGCCCTCCCTATATCACACCCACATCACACGCACAGTATTGGTTTTGTGTCACTCCATTGAAAAGTCAAAATCATGTTGGAAAAATTTGAAAAGAGGCCTTGCCATAATAGAGCAAATGATCTTAAAACTAGGATATTGCCCAAGTTAACATACATGGCACAGATTTTGGAACCAATGGTTCTAATGTCAGGAGCCTGATCTTCCACAGTAGGAACACTGGCACATTTTATCTGCTTGTAATTGATATCGTCTGTGTTTTTAACTACATAGATATAAAATGATGAGAGATTGGTGAACAACAAATTAGAATAGATATAATAATTGTTTTATTTTCTTACGAGCACATTGAAGTTTAGGATTATACAACGATTGAGAAAATGGCTTATATTGTAATTTCTAATGTTTGAGCATAAATGCAGCGATTTAGGTTTTCAATATAAAGTTGAAAATGTAGCTATTTATGTTTTCAATATATTAGTTATATAAACTTGAAAATTTATTAAATAGTGATTTTATGAGTAGAATAATTTTTAAGCTTTAAATATTTTAAACTAAACTAAAATTACTTTATATAAGTTTTGATTCATTGAAAATGAGGTAATATCTTTCATACAAAATGACTAATTAAATTTTGATTTTTTTTAAAACTATATTAATATTTTATTCATTTCATCAAAACAAGAATCAACCATGGTTTAATATTTCTTCAAAATCATGACTTACAAGTTTAGTTATTCACAATTTCTTGAGACCTAGAAGAATTCTACAGTGTATATGCTATAGATTATAGGTTTAGTTATTAATAATGGTTTGACAGGCAGAAGAATAATACATTATATATGTCATGAATTTTAGGTTAGGAGTTAATTTGTTTACACAAAGTACTATTTTAACATGTATTTACTCATTTTAAGATTCACATAAAGTTAAGAATCTTTTTTCATAGAAAAATTCCAAAAGGAAATGTGTATATGATTTTTAATTATTTCTAATGTTTTGCATGGACACTTCACCCGTAATGAAGAATTGGATAGTAAAGAATGATTGAAATGTGACTACGAATAAACCTTAAATTAAATAAATAAGAAATCAATTCGCTGTTAGGGAGAAAAAATAGCAATTTAATCAAGTAACCATTAAAGGTCAAGTCAAAAGGTCAATAAATAATAATTCAAATAACCGTTAAAGATCAAGTCAAAAGGTCAATAAATAATAATTTAATCAAGTAACCGTTAAAGGTCAAGTCAAAAGGCCAATAAATAATAATTTAATCAAAGCAACTGTAAATGGTTAAATCAAAAGGTTAATAAAGAATACAAAAATTTATTTAAATAGATAATTAAATAAAGGAGGAAAAGAATAATGGATGTCAACAAAGAATAAAAAACTATTTTTAATTTTATTAGAGATGATCAAGGATTAAGAACCAAACAAATAAGAAGAAAACCAGGGAATGGAAAATTGAATAAGAATGAAAACTCAAATTTGTTAAGAGTAGATCAAATAGAAAGAAGAAAGAGAGAGAAAAATAAAGGAACAGATAAGAGGGAAGAGTGGTAAGACATCTTTGCTTTGAATGATATCAAATGTGCCTAAGGTCATTAGTGTGTTCAGCTAGAAAGATTGGATGTCAAAATAGCCCATTTAGAGAGCCACCTTCAATGTGATTTAGATACTCCAACTCTTCCAAATTCCAACACCAAAAACGGTGGCTTCTTTAGATTCCTAACTTCTTGTTATGCATGATAGTAACCCTTTTTATTGTAGTTCAGTAGTAGTTAGGTTTAGGTTGTAGTAGTTGATTGTATTTTGAACAGTGTATTTCTTCTATAAGCTGTTAAAATATATGGTTTCCCTTGTCGCAGGTTGCAACCACCTATAATGAAATTCTGGTTGAATGATGATTATCTGGTTTTTGTATTTGCTATTATGTTATCTTGCGATAGATATCAATATAAATTCAAAAAAATTGACAATTAAAATTATAATATAAGATTAAAAAAAAAAATCCAAAAATAATTAACAATGGAAATTAAAGAAAAAGCTAACATTCAGCGGTGATTTATTCAAGGCAACCATGATTATTAAAAGATTCAATCCACGAATGGCAATATCTGCTTCCCAAGAAAATCAATCACCGCTCACTGGTGATGAACTTGTGATTGTACAGTGTTCCACTACACATCATTGGGAATTGTGTGCACATCATTTCGAAACGGTGAATTTTTTGATGAGCAGATTTTTTAGGAATCTGATTCGTGACATTTTGTGTACTTCAAATTCTGCAGATTTTGGAGCAAAAGGACTTGTTATTTTAATAATTAAATAAAATTTACATACAAAATACTAATTAATTAAAAAGAGTTATTTATGAGTGAGTTTTTTGGTGGAATTTTTTAAATTTGGCTAACAAAATTGTGTTTAAATTTCGATTTGTATAATTTATTTGGGTTTTTAATATATATAGATGGATTCAACATTTTTAAACAAATTTGGATCAAGCTAAAAAAAATTGTGGTCAAATCTTGATTTGTAAAGTTTATCTGATCTTTTTATTATCTATATAGATTCAACACTGAGCGATGTAAGTAAGTTTGGGAAGGGAATCTGGGACCACCATGGCGACCATTGAGCTGCGTGCACGTTCCCAGGGCGACCAACCAGCGATCTCCCCTCGCCTGACCTCCCCGTGACAGCTGCTTCACGCTTCATCACAGGTAATACCGCTCATCAACCTGTCTGTTCTCAGGTTTGACAACTGTCTCACTACTACGCCTCCTTCGCTCCATGTTCCAACTACTTAATCCCTGAACTCGCCGGTGCTTCCGTTTTCGGGCGCTCTCGCCTGTCACCCCTGTGGGCGACTCTCTTTCACACCTCCATGCATATCCTTTTAGCACTTGATTCTGCGTCTCTCAGCCGCTCACATCCATGACTTCTGTCCCTGCACACAGTGGTCGCTCGCGTGGTTTCAGGTCTGTCTCTCGCTCTCACGCTCTACAACTTTTCCTTATTGACTCTAACCGCATTTAGCCTGTCTCGTTTCTGGTTCTTTTCTTTACGATAATGGTTTTGTTATGATGTTTTTTTCCTGCGCATTTTTTTATAGAATCAGAGGCTAAATCTACAGACACTGCTCTGGTATGTTTTCTACGATTTTTAAGGCGTTAAGGTTTAACGTCTTCTCGGCTCTGGACTTATCTATCCAGCAGCTTTTGTTATTACTTAACCATGAATCTGTTTCAGCTTCTAAAGGCGCAATTCAGCTTCTACAGACCATGCAAGGATATCAGATTTAAGTTTGGTAACTAGTGGTGCATCTTCCAGCTCTACTGTTGCTGCTTCTCATGCTGCTCTTCCCCTGCCATCTAGCCACCCTGCCGCTGTTTCGGTGCCGGATTTCCTTTTTCCGACGCCGGTTTTTCTTTCAAAATTTGCCGAGTCCTGTCCTTCCTGCCATGCATTTACCATTTCCAGCCGTCCTCCTCTCCCTTTTTGGATAATGGCGGCCTGATGACGTCCCCTTTTGCCCCTTTTATCCCATCCCGAGAATTCCTACCCTGTCCCTGACAACACCTACGCCTGGCATTCCTTCTCGACCCTTCCTTTTCTGTCCCTGCAGTTTCACGTCTTTTCCGCCTATCTTATTCTCCAGGTTCTCTTTCTCCTGGCACGTATGGAGGGTGGCTCTGACTCTGCCGCCACTGAGGCACTTATTAAAGCCACATTAGATGCGGAACAGGCCTGGCTAAACGGCTCCAATGGAGGGGGCTGGCAAGATACTCTGTACGATGTGGCCATAAAACCATCCTGTGCCACCTCAGACCGTCCTCTCCCTCGGCGACCCCCTCACAAACCCCATAAGCCTGTCAAGATCACTGCCCCACCTCCAGCTCTCAAACTGGACTCTGCTCACCTCTCCGACCGCATTGACAGCCTTCAACACCTTGCCCTCATTGGACGCTGGCACTTCCCCACTATGAATGACCCTGATATGCGTCAATGGCTCGCCTCTCACTGGAAACCTGTCATTGGTTACACATCGGTCATCTCTAATCTGATGAAAGGATGGCTCTGCTTTCACTTCCTTGCTGCTGGTGATGCCGAGGCTATCTTAAAAAAACCGTGGGTCCACAAACGAATTTTCCTCGGCCTCTCCCAATGGTACCTTGGCTTTGACCCCTTATGTAATACTCCGTCCAACAACCTCATCTGGGTGAAGCTGCCAAACCTTCCCCTCGGATTCTGGACTGAGGAAACTATGGCGGAGATCGGAAATGCGATTGGGTGCTTCGTCTACGTGGATCCCTGGTGCAATGGGGAAAAGGATAAGAGAATCTCGTGGATTCTCATTGAGAAATCATAACGGGGTGGATACCCCGAGTATCTGGAGATCGACTGGCGAAACCTCCACATACAACAACGCCTTGACTATTGGGGGATCCCCTTCCGCTGTGCTGCCTGTCACCACACAGGTCACTTGTTGAATCATTGTCCACGCCTCAAGCACTCTCGCCCTCGCTGCCCCCTTCGCCGCTCTGGCCCCCCCTCCTCATCAGACCTATCCCCCCTCATAATCCCCCCATCTCTCCCTCCCGCACCTCACCCGACCCCCCCTATTCCCCACCCTCAACCCCATCCCATCCTGCCCCCTCCCACTCTTTTCCCCGTTCCCCTGCCCCGCCTTTCCCGAACCCGACAACCCGCTGCTATTCCCTCCCCCCCCCCCCCTCTCTCCATCAAGAATTTTTCTTTCAACACTTCCCCCTTCCCCATTACCTCCTCCTCCCCCTCTCCAGACAAGACCCTTCTCTCACAACTCAAAGGAAAGGGCATATGTAACTCCGTTACTCCAGCCAACTCCCCCACGTCTTCCCCCATTAACCAACTCGACAGCGACCTAGATATCTTCCTCTCCCGTAAATCCCTCGAACTCGAACCCCTCACCATTCACAACCCCCTTCCCCCGGCTCACCCTTTATCATCCCAGGATCGGCCAAAAACATCACTGTTAGAAAGAAATCCCGAGGAGGCAGCAGACACTTCCGGGGCCGAACCACTGTCACTGAACACAGCGTCCGGAACCTCTCTCTCATTGATGTCCCCATCCACGACCTCTCTACTTCACAGCCCCTTAGAGCAAACCTGGCTGGCGAGCCTTCCAAATGAATTTCCTCATCTCTCTGAACATCCGGGGCCTGGGCGTTGACCCCAAATTCTTAATGCTCAGGGACTTCTTCCGCTCCTCCCGTCCATGCATCATCCTCATACAGGAGACTATGCGCTCTCGTGAGGCCTCCCTCACCTTCTTCAGAAAGCTTCTTCCTTCCTGGCACATGGCGGCCACAGATGTTGATGGCCTCTCTGGCGGACTTGCGACCCTCTGGGACCCCTCCCGGGTCAGAGCAAAGGCTTACAAATGCTTTGCTGGTATCTTTATTTCTGCTGTTGTCAGAGGCATTGACATCCCTCTGAACATCCTCAATTTATATGCGCCTTACAGGGACAGATCCCATTTTTGGTCTTATTTCTTCTCATCTGCTATTTTTGAGATAGAACATCTGATAATTGCAGGTGATTTTAACCTCACTTTATATTCAAATGAATGCTGGGGTCCATGCAGACATCTCCACTCTCTCGCCGAATCTTTCAAGAACGAACTCCTCAATCACGATATCATTGACATTGCCCCACATGAGCTGCTGCCTTCTTGGTCAAATGGCAGGACTGGTCGCGCTTTCATCGCTAAGCGTATTGACAGAATCTTAGCTCATGCGAGTGTCATTGATACACTGGGCATGCCGCGTCTCTCCATTGTTAATGTCATGGTTTCAGACCACCGTCCCATCGTTCTTTCCTGGTTGGACCGCGGCGGAAAAAAGGGATATCCCTTCAAATTTAACAGCACACACCTTCAGGACCCTACCTTCGATGCACTCATCTCCTCCACATGGGCACGGGTTTCAGCTGAACAACCTTCTCTTCCTTTTTTCCACAAGCTTCGGGCTCTAAAAAACTCAGTAAAGATCTGGGAAGCGGGGAAAAAACAACAGGATCGGGCGGCTCTTCTCCTCATCCAACAGGAGATCGACCACATCATGAAGCTGTCCGCCGTCACTCCCCTCACTTTTGACTTGAGGACCCGCATTCATTCGCTCGAGGGCAAGAGATCTGCAATCCTAAAGAAATAAGAGGCCTCCTGGCGAATCAAAAGTCGGGCCACTTGGCTGCGCGCGGGGGACAAAAAAAAAAAAAAAAAAATTCACAAATTTGCCTCCTCCCGCAGATCCAAGAATGCCATTTGGCAAATCAAGAACGAACATGGCGACATTTTTGTCTCTCAGAACGACATCTCCAGGGAGGCTGCTTCCCATTTTCAGGCACAGTTCACGCGCAGGCAAAACGTTGATTTTATGGACTACCTGTGGGGCATTGACTTGGCGCCCACCATTTTCGATGAATGCGCGAATGCCGCCATTTTCCATTCAGTTTCCGAAGAGGAGCTCCTCCGCATCATGAAGTCTTTCCAAAAGGATAAGTGCCCAGGGCCCGATGGATGGACCATCGAGTTTTTTCTCCACTTTTTCGATATCTTCAAGGAGGACATCCTCTCCATGGTTGAGACTTCCAGAACTTCTGGCGCCATACACCCGCATACCTCCTCCACGCTGATAGCTCTGATTCAAAAGAACGTTGATCCTGAAACGTTCAAGGACTTCCGCCCGATCTCCTTATGCAACATCACTTTCAAAATCATTACCAAGATCATTGCAAAACGTATCAAAGTTTATCTGGCCGCCTCCCTGTCACAAGATCAAACGCCTTCCTACACGGTAGGAACATACTGGACGTTGTGGCAAACACTCAGGAATGCCTCTTTTCCCTCCAGGCCTGTCATCAGGCTGCGGCGATCATGAAAATCGACCTTCACAAGGCCTTTGACTGCATAGACTGGGGTTTCTTGGAATGCCTGCTGGCAAAGATCGGTTTAAACCCACAAAATATCCGATGGATCAGGGCATGCTACTCCAATGTCAATTACGCAGTCATTGTCAATGGACTCCCTACCCCTTTCTTCCAGGCACAACGAGGTCTGTGCCAGGGATGCCCTCTGTCGCCCCTGCTGTTCATTCTTGTGATAAATACGTTGAGCCTCCACATCAATAGAGCTGTGGCAGAGGGACAAATTAAAGCGGTCAATATTTGCCGACAGGTCCACTTATCTCACAACCTCTTCGTTGATGATGTCCTCCTGTTCACCATGCTTTGTCGTCCCTCTTGGATATGCTTTAAGGCCATTCTTGACCGTTTCCACTGTGCCTCTGGGCTATTCATCAATAAGTCAAAGTCCATGTTATACCACAATGACGTGGACTTGGACACGGTACAATGGATTGCCCAGCTCTTTGGCATTTCATCGGCCCCTCTCTCCCTCAGCCTCAAATACCTCGGGTTCCACCTCAAGCCCTCCGACTATTCAAAGCTTGACTGGGCCTGGCTGATTGAACGTTTTTTTACACGAATTTCTGCCTGGGAATTTCGTTATCTCTCCCTTGCAGGAAGGGTCACTCTCTCACAGGCCGTTCTGTCACAGCTAGCGGTGTATTGGGCGCACCTATTCCACCTCCCGATCGGTATTCTCAAACAAATGCAATCGATCACTGCTAACTTCATCTGGGGCGGCAGCAAGTATCGGTCCAAAATCCACTTGGCTAAAATGAACAGGATCGCTGTCCCAAAGCATTTAGGCGGATGGGGCCTAAAATATCTGCGCACATTTGGCAGAGCCCTCATCTGCAAAACTCTCCACAGGGGCATCTTTGGCACGGGTCCTTGGAGCAAAACGATCCAGTTCAAATACCTCAAGGGCCGCGCACTCCATTTCTGGTACCGCAGAGGTGCCATTGGCATTCGAGGAGGCTCTGCAATTTGGCGCAGTCTCAAAACTGTTGAGTCTTTTTTTCTCTCCAAGCTAAAATGGCAGCTTCATTCTGGCACGTGGATCCTCCTCGACATCGATCCGATTGCCACCAAACGCGACTTTTTCCTCCCTGATCACATCATTGCCGCTCTACAACACCTGGGCTTCTTCACGTGGGACAAAATCATATTGGAATGGCACGGATCCTCCCCCATTTGGAAGACCACAGATCAACTCGGTCTGCCGCCTCGGATCTCCCCGGTTTGGACACAGGTCCTCTCGTCTCTGCAGGCTGCTGGTTTTGTTCGATGCCAACGTTCTGACCACCTTCGATGGTCCTCTTCTAGCTCCTCCGCCTCCATCTATGTCAAAGATGTCTACACAAATCTCATATTCACGCTGGCTCCTGCACCTGCCCCGTTTTTCCCCTCTGCTCTTTGGAAATCTGGGTGTCCGCCGCGGATGATATTCTTTGCTTGGCTCCTCTTCAACAACAGGAACCTGACCTGGGACAACCTGCGAAAACGATCCTGGCATGGCCCCAGCATATGTTTTATTTGTGAATCAGATGAAGAGTCTAACCTTCACATCTTCTTCTGCTGCCGACTCACTCTGGACATATGGTGCGAACTCGCCCGTCTTTACAGCTATCCTCATGTTGCATTCGACTCTGTACAGGCTGCATACAATTGGTGGACAACTCAACCTGCTAGGTGCCGCCCACTCCTCATCATCACAGTGTGGTTCATCTGGCGGTGGTGCAACCACCGAATTTTTGATTCCATTAAAACTCCTTTCCACACCATTCTGCCATGCATCTGCTCTCTCTTCGACTCCATTAGCTAATTCTCATAAATGAAACGATTCTCAGCTTCTATTTCTGAACAATGTTCTCAGGCTATGCATACATGTCTACTTTTTATGTATTCCCATAACTCTCCATGTTTTCTCCATGACAGATACAGGCACCACGATGCGCCCAACGCGGCCACGATCCACAGCTTATTGTTTATGATCTATTATATTTTCTTAATATAACATGGCGCTTTTTCTTCTGAAAAAAAATATAGATTCAACACCCTCAAAAACATTTGGGGCACTTCTATTGTAAAAAGTTCACTTATCAAATTTGTGATATCAACAAATTCCTATCAAATTTTAAATTTTCTTACAAATTAGATAGGAAAATAAACTAGAAAAATTTAAAAAAAACTCACTTACAAACAACTATTTAAAAATATATTCAAATTAATTTCCTAGATTTTAAAAAACAAAAAAATACATAAAACTGCAAATTTCTGTATGATTAAAAGATTACACTAACAGGAATTCACCTTTCCTAAAACTTAATCTCTATTGATATCCAAAACAAATCAAACATACAAAATTATAAACGTTTCAAGGGTTTTGTTTCAACTTTGCAAAAATCATTTTAAAAAAGGTGAAGTGAGACTGCTCTAAATTATATTTAAATTAAATTATAGTGCCTTTTTAGCTTTACATACTTACAAACTTTGTAAAGAAGGAAAAAAAAAAAAACTACTGGAATTTTTATAAAAACAGAAGATCTTTATTGCTACTGAAATGGGGATTTTTTTATTTAAATTTTTTTGCATTTTTTAAACATTAAAATAAACCGACAGAAATTTTTATAAGAACGGAAGATCTCTATTTTATAGGTATTGAAATGGGAATTTTTTATTTAAATTTTTTGCTGTTTTCTTTTAAAAGTTATGAAGTCATGAGTTTGGTAGTTTATATTTACATAAATCTTTCTTAAAACACTTAAGTATCAATTTAAATTTTTTAAAATTGGTACAAGTTTTAATTTTTAATCACTTTAATGTTTTATAATTTTTTATCACTTTAAAAATATTAGGAAAAGATTTTTTGTTCAGTAAAATTATTTTAGTAAACAAATATTTATGTCAATTTTTATAGTTGATGAAGTTATAAAATTAATACACCAATTGTGTTAATATTTTTTTATTTTGGATTATAAATGGTGAAACATATTTTGTAGAAATATTTTTTAAAAAGATTTTGTTGGTTCATGTTTAATGTTTTTTTAAGAAAATACACATGTATCATGTATCATATTATAAATAGGATAATCAATACATAGTTCAAAAGGTCTTAAAGAAATTTTATCATATTTAGATAATTATAAAAAAATATTTTATTTTCATTCATTACTCATTGATGTTTTGAAAATGGATTTTTTTTGGGATTCAAAAATTCTACAAGATGTATACAATATTGTGGATAATCTTAACTAACTTTTTCTAAAAGAAAGTCTAGGAAGCTTAAAATCTAACATTTTTAGAAGTTCTTCAACTTTTGGCAAGCCAAAGCAATTTTTTCTCTTTAGAATTTCATTTTACAATAAAAAGAAAACTTGCCAGAAATTTTATTAGCTTTTCTATTGCTTATTTTCTAGAATTTTTTTATTCACATTTGATATGTCAACTTAGCCATTGTTTCATTGTGTGTTCTTTAAAAATCAAGGGATTCATAAAAAGCCATATTTTTGGCCACTAGTGTATTCTTTGTTAACCTAGAGTTTTTGAAACAAAAAATGTGTTGCAACAATATAGATAGCCTCTACTTCGATATGGTTATATTTACAAAACCAACTTATGCACATCAGATTTTGAAGATGTTCAACATAGCATCATGTTTCTCAAATACTACTTAAAATTTGAAAATAAAAAAGCTACCCATTAAAGAAGATAGACCAACTTTTTTTTTGGTCAAGTAAGAGTGGAACATTAAATTAACCGAAAATGGGGATTACATATGGTACACGTCTTTACCAGTGTAAAGACCAACTCAAGACATACCCGTCGTTGGTAAACAGACAATAGGGTCAACAAAACCCAAAATCATACATCACATCACGGAGTTACAAAGACTCAAAAGCAAATGCACACAAGATTCCCGACTTGCAATATGCGAATTCCTTTTTCCACCGTCGATCTAATCCACCAGATCAACGGTTGTCGCAAGATCGCATCGCAACGCACCACCATGTGATTTCATCGTTCTTGCATGCGAAATGCAAAAACCACTAAACTTCAAATAAATTGAAACCACGTCGATAATCTTCTCGAGTCCGCTCGCCCAAGCCTAAACACTCAATCACCACCGTCGAACTTACCTTCCATCCACGGTCAATACTTCCTCTGATCAACAGAGCTGCTCGGTGATCCAGTGTCGTCGATCAAAACCCATTTGATCCGACAGTCTACAATGACATTGCCTTGGACCACTTACACGACAATTAACATCCTTACAGAGCCGATAAAGTTTAAACCACTTTAATCTACAAATGTTAGGGTCTGTCCTTGTGGTTAACATTCGGTCCCTTTCCGGCCCGATATTCGTTGGATGACTAAGGCCATTAAATCCCACGGTCTGCGGCCCTTCATCTAGCAAACGGGTTAACCAACTCTCGACCCTCGTAGTTAACTAAGACGTAAGCATTGACTGCAGGATCAACGGTTAGGATTTACTGTGGCATTTCAACCAAGCTCCAGGACTTCCTCTCTCTCCTACTCCCACTAGTCTACTAAACACCATCGATCCACCTTGTCGATCTGACGGTCTAGATCGATTCTTATCGTTCAACATCTACCAGTACTTAGATTGAAGCTCCGTTGTTCATTTCTAAGCTCCACCTTATGTGACTTAATCCTGGTCACCCATCCCAAACACATCTCATATGTTGATCATCTAGATCCAACAGTTACTGTGCATTCACTTCACTACTTCGCTCTTCTCCTCATTTGAGTTTTTACAATTAGGAGTGACTGTGGCTCAAGGGCCTCTGCTCTCTCCTCCTTCCACTAGTCTTCCTCCTGCTCACTGTTAATGGTCTGGAAGTGATCCATTTCTTTGGCAGCTTGACATTGACAATCATCACATAGTTTTCCAGAGGGTATAGACTCCCAATCGTGCCGAATATAGCTTTCCTTATATATCACTCCTTCATTCGTCAGACAATTAGCTAACTTATTAGCTTTTCTTCTCACATGGATGAAGTTGATGGTTCTCAAGGTTTGCAAGTGGGAATGAATACGCTAAAAGACCTGCAATAGCCTCCAATGTTTCGACACTTTTCGAGGTGTCGTTCTATTACACATTTTCTTAGCCACATTAATGACCAATTTAGAGTCAACTTCAATGATGGCATTGTGTAAATTTGACTCCATCAGGATTTCCAGGCATTGCTCAAAGTCCATGAGCTCCGCCATGTTATTAGTGGCATTCCCCAAATGACTGTGAAAGATATCCTTTATGCACCCCTGCTCATCTCTTATGACACCACCAAATCCAGCCATCCCTGGGTTTCCCTTAGAAGCTTCGTCTATATTGATTTTCAAAAAACCATGACGAGAAGGCTTCCAAATATCTTTACCGACAGTTGTTTTTCTCACACCCTTGTCAGTGCCTTGGGGAACCAAATGATGGAGACCCAACTGCAGTAGTATGCTAGCATCTTGGGGCGATGGAGGGTCCTCAGGAATTTTTCAAATTAAGGCTCCTACTGTATCTTTAGGCTGTCGTAAAATTTGGACAATGATGTTCTGGGTCGAGCCTCTTCTGTTCTTGGAAATCCTGCCATTGTGTTCTTTCCAGACATCCCAGAGAATAAATCCTAAAACAAGAGTCCAAGCCTTGTTAATAATTCCATTACTTGAGAAGTCTTTCCTCCATTTCTTCAAAGTGTTGGTGATGCTGAGTCTATCCCTGTCAATTTTCCTCAAGACTGAGGCCGCCCAATCCCACAAGGTTGAGGTGAAGGGGCAGAGGTTTGGTAAATGTTCCATCGTCTCCTCCTGTAAGCCACATAGATGGAATTTGGATGGGCCCACAAAACCTCATTTCAGAACAATCTCCCAAGGGAGAATTTTCTTTTGGTGAACCAGCCACATAAACAACTTGATTTTCATCCATTGTGGGTTCTGCCATAGGTCATTCCACACTTGATTAGGGTTTGGATGATTAAAACCTAGGGCCTTGTGTTTAGCTTCTCTAAGGTTAAAGGTGTCTTCATTGTTTCCACCCCATCTCATTTGGTCAGACGAGGATGACACCAAAATATTCCTCTGTTCCAGGTCAAGAGCTAGGGAATCCACCTGGGCCTTCAAAGGACTCACTTCACTATAACCAAGATCCTTCCACATTCTACATTTACCATTTTCCCTTACCTGATCCCAGAAGTCACTTACATAAGTAAACATTTGTTGTCAGTGTCATTTTCTAGAGCGGTTAGTTCTTCTCTAAACAAGTTTGGTTCCTACTTCCAGTTATCTTGCCAAAACCATGCAAGGTTCCAATCTCCAATCTCCCAGAAACTATGCTGCTGGACACTGGCTCTATTCTCCCAAGCAAGGTTCCAAATGTGGGAGCCCTTGATGAGCCCAAACATCCAGCTATGATCCCTCTCCTGCCAATTATATGCATATTTCTGTTTCCAAAGCTTGGCCCAAGGGGTTGTCGATTCCTTGATCCACCTCCACCAAAGTTTGGCTCCTGAAACTCTGCTTAGGGTTTTAGGGTCAATAATCCCCAAAAAACCATGGGCCTTAGGTTTTCAAAGCTTGTCCTAAGCTACCAAATCCCACTTCTTTTTCTCTTCTCCTTTGCCCCAAAGAAAATATCATTGAATACTCTTGATTTGTTGCATAACTCCTTTAAGAGCAGGAAGAGCTGAAAACATGAAAATCGGAATAGCTTGCAAGATAGCCTTTGTAAGCACAAGATGCCTCGCCAAATTCAAAGACCTGCAGGTCCATTTCCTGACTTTGTCCTGTAGTTTATTAGTTACAGGCTCCCACACTCCCTTGCTTAAAGGTTTGTCCGTAAGAGGCATTCCAATGTACCGGGAAGGTAACTGATCCCTTTGAAACCCAAGAATTCTGGTGAGGTTCCTCTGAATAGCAATGTCAGTGTTAAAAAATAAAACCTTTGATTTATCAAGGCTTACCTCTGTACCAGCGGCCAAAGCAAAGTTGTTCAGGATTTGTTTGAAAGCTCTAGCTTCCTTGACCGTGGGAATGCCCTGCAGCATAGTTTCATCCACAAATTGTTGATGAGTAGAAGCATCACCCTTCGGGGTAAGTTTCAGACCCTGGATTCTTCCTTCAACATTTGCCATTTTGATAGCTCTGCCTAGCCCTTCCATCATGAGAGCAAAGAGGAAGGGGGAGAGCGGATCCCCTTGTCTGAGACTCCTGGAAGGCTTAAAGGTTCTAGAGGGAGAGTCATTAAGCAGAATGGAGAAGTTAGCCGTGGATACAAGGTCCATAACCCATCTTATATAGTTGTGGTCAAAGCCATAAGCTCTTAGCAATGCCCTAATGTAAGACCAGCTTAGCTTATCATAAGCTTTCGCTAGGTCAAGCTGCATAATCATACCAGCTTTCTTATTACTCTTAAGAGAGTGTACCACCTCGTGAGCTTGTATAATGTTGTTGAGAACCTATCTCCCTTCCACAAATCTAGTTTGATCCTTTGAGATGAGAGCAGGAAGAAGGGGCTTGAGTCTGTTAGCGATCACTTTAGAAATAATTTTGTACACCACGTTACATAAGGCTATGGGTCTGAATCTGTCCGGAGTCATAGCTTTTTCCTGCTTTGGAATCAAAGCTATGAAAGAGGCATTAAGAGCCTTCAGGACAGTTTTGGATATTCTAGATTCCTCCACAACATCTAGGATATCTTGTTTGAATTTTTTCCAACAAGCTTTGAAGAAGTCCACATTGAAACCATTAGGGCCAGGAGCTTTCCCATTTTTCATCTCATTGATAACTTCACTGACTTCCTCTTCAGACATTGGCCTATAAAGATTGTGGTTTTCTTCCCTGGTTACAAGCTTAGGAATGAACTTTGTGAAGTTGTTAATGAACCGATCTGTCGACGAGAGAATCTTCTACTATGCTAAGGAAGTGTTGAACTAGGACAGATTCCGTTTCTTTGTGAGAGTTGAGCTCTTTCCCTTGAGAATATTTAAGTTTCAAAATTTTATTATGTGATTTGTGATCCAAGGTTGATCTATGAAAAAGATTTGTGTTTTTTTCTCCTTCTCTAATCCACTGCACCCTCAATTTTTGTCTCCAGAAAATCTCCTCTTACATGCACCGATCTTCCCATTCGTTCTGAAGAGAGTCAACCTGAATTTTCCATTCTTCGGTAAAACCTTCTATGATGATGATCTGATTAATCCCCTGGAGTTTTTTCTTATATTCTTTTTTGGCTTTTAAAATATTACCAAACTCTTTTGCGTTCCAATCTTTAAGCCTAGATTTGATGCGTTTAAGTCTCTACTATAACATGAACATTTTAGTGCCTTGAACGGGCATATCTTCCTTCCACCATTTGTGAATATTATTGGTGAAGTCAGGGTGAGAGAGCCGGACATTGTCAAACCTAAAAGGTTTGTTCCTCGGTGTACCCATAAAAGTAGCTTCAAGTTGGACAGAACAGTGGTCCGAGCCTCTGTAGGGAAGGATTAAAGTTGACACATCAAGGCTTGTTAGAAGGATGTCCTCTGAGATTATGAATCTATCTAGTTTAGAGGCGACTTGAGAAACCCCTCCCCTCTTATTGTTCCAAGCAAAAGTGTCATTTATTGTTTTAGTGTCCACTAGCCCCATGTTATTCATGAAGTTCTGGAAGGAAATGGAAACTTTTCCTAGTTTTCAGATACTGCCTTTTTTATCTGTAAGAGATCTAATCATATTGAAATCCCCTGCCAAAATCCAGGGCACATCAAGATATCTCTTTCTCAACTCCTCAAGTGAGGTGAGAAGCTTAAGTTTGTCTTCTAGATTTTGAGGACCATATACGTTAGTGATCATGTAGATATCCTTATCACCCAAAGGTTGAATCACCAGTGATAAATAGTTCCTAGAAGCTTCAGCATCCATGATTCCAAGTTTCTGAGGATCCCATAGCTTAAGAATCCCACCGCCGAGTTGTCAGCTTTAACCTCTAGATACTCATACTTGATTAACCATTTGATGTGTATATCTCTGATCTTGTCCATCGAATATTTTTTTCCTGAATAAAAACCATATCAAGCTTTTCTTCTTTTATTCTACTGCTAAGATTTCTTTGTTTCCTTTTACTTCCTAGACCCCTAATGTTCTAGGTTGTAAGCATCATTAAGAAAGGTTTGTAAAGGAGTAACTGGTAAGATCCCTCATCTTAAGTGAGTTGATCATAAGTTTCCCACTTTCTATCAACAACTCATTTTGTTTTTTTATTCCTCTTTTCCTACCCGAGTTCTTGGAAGAATACATCAATGTATCCTCCATCATTTTCACCCCTCTGTTCTCTTGGCTATCATGGTTTATTTTGACTCCAAAACCCTTCATTTGTGATCTCCAGAGGAAGAGCTGTTGAACTCTGTCTAACTCCTCTTCTGGTAGAGAGTCTACCCCTTTAGTGATTCCCTGCTCCATAAACTTCTATAGATCTAAATTCTCCCTCTCTAGAATCTCCTGCAACTCATGCTCTTTCGTTCCAACCTCACTTGGGGTCATCTCATGGTCCCTACTAAGCTCCATCATGCTCGGCATATCATAATTTTGTTTGTTGTTCTTTGGTATATCCTCCATATTGGCATCCCCTTCCTTCTCAGTGGGAATATTCTCTAATTCCTAGTTTGTCCCGTTGTTTCCAACTTCTTCTTATAATATCTTGAAACTATTGTGGCTTGGTTGTCCTTCTTCATTAATTTTCTTTTGGTACCGCTTGCCTCCTTTCCCTTTACCCCCCACCTTAGTAAAACCCTCGGGATCTTTACGTGTGGTGTCTTTTGTCTTGCTCTCTAGTTTGTTCAATGGGCAGTCCCTATATAAGTGCTCGTGTTCATGGCATTTATGGCACCTAAATGGGACGTGTTCATAGTCCACCGCCTGCACACATTCCTCGTCATACATCTCTAAAATGATTTCTTCCAAAAGTGACCCAGATAATTCCATTTCCACACATATCTAGGCGAAGGAGGTATATTTTCCTCTTAGAGTAGCATCAAAGATCTTTATAAAATGCCCTAGCTTGTTTCTGGTAGCCTTTAGAGACTTCGACAGCCAATAATCTAAAGGAAGGGAGTAAATTCTTATCCATACCAGTACCGATGTGAAAGTTTCTCATTACGGGACAAATTTCATCATCCATGGTCGCATGTAAAGGTCTGCAGAAGCATAAAAATAGGGTCCTCTCTCGAACACTTTGTCTTTATCCTCTAAGCTTGTGAACATCACTGTGAAGAAACCCTTGGACCCAAGGTGAAGGTTGATTTCCCCCTTTGGTTTCTAGTGGTTCCTTATCCATACTTGCAGGGCCTTCTCCATCGGCCAAATCCCCATAAATTTGCAGATAACCACATATTTCGCCAAGTGATCTCTGTGCACCTGTAGCGCTGGATCACTTAAAACGACTCGAGGAATAGTGGTCAACTTGGGTTTACAAACCCCTGTTTTACACATAGGAGCAACTTTCTAATTGCTAACCTCTGTCCTCTTCTCCTTACTAACTTCCTCATGATTATCCTCCTGTCCATGAGGTCTGATATTTTCCACTTTTTTTGTATTCGTAGCCTTTAAGGCCACCTCCATTGGTTTCTTGAAGCATGTGATCCAGTTCCCTTGCTCCTATCTGCAACCACTTGTCTGTAGGAGGGAGCTGAACTCCCTCCTTCGCGCCCCGCCATGGTGACCAGTGACAAAACCCTAACTCAAAACCCTAGTTCAGGTTCTTCCCTAATCGAGAGCCCAAGCCCAAGTTTGGTTTATTGTTACTCAGAAGATAGACCAACTTAATGCACCATAAATTTTTCATATTTTTATAGTGTATTTTGGAAGATAAAAAGTTTTGATTTCACTTAATCATAATGACCTTCAGAAATTTTTTACACACATTTTATTAGACAATTAATTAATATTAGCAAATATCTATGAAATTCCACAAAATTTAAATCTACTAAAAGTAGATTCAATCATGCAAAAGCTAGTATTGGTTCTGAAAGTAAATTCACCACATTTGATGGAGTTTAACCATTCTTAAGATGCAGAAAGGTGATTAGAGTCGAGTTGTTGCAAAGTTGCAGGTATTCAGTCGAACAAAGTAGTTCAACCAAATAAAAAAACGGCTGAATTTTTGTTTGTCGCGGGCAAACATTAAAATAAAAGGAAATAAAGTTCAACCGAAAACTGATGCATATTTTCCATCGACTGCAAAATTGAAACGGTGCGACCCTCCAAAAAATTGTTTCGACCAAACATTATAAATAAACTTCGTCGAAACATTATTTTCGCATTCACATTCCTCATTTGGGCTTAATTTTTAAAGTACAGGTCTTTTGGGCTAAAGTTTTGAAGTGAATTTTTTGGGCTGAATTTTGAAAGTAAGCCTTTTGGGTTGAATTTTGAAAGTGATTTTTTTGGAACTGAATTTTAAAGTGAGTTATTTTGGGCTGATATTTAGAAGTAAGTTTTTTGGGGTGAATTTTGAAAGTGAGTTTTTTGGGATGAATATAGAAAGAGATTTTTTTTTTTTTTGGATTTTGAAATTGGCTTGTTTGCGTTTGATTTTAAAACTCTACATAGATTGAATTATTAGTGGAAATTAAAGAAATTGCAAGAGAAAATATGATCACTCTTAGAGAATACTCGAGAAACTATTACAAAAGAAATAAGGAAGAACTCTTAAATATTAAAAGGAAAAATCAATCTCAACAATAAGTTGAAGCAAGTATGTAAATGTAAATGTTATAAATGATATTTAAAATTTAATAGTGTATGGCGAAATTTAATTATTTGATGAACTAATTTGAAAAATATTTTGCAATGTAAACAGAGAGAGTTTTTTCTCATAACATTGATGATAAAATTGAAAATGTTGAAAGACAAAGTGAAAAAATAAATGAACCAATGATTGATGATGTTGTGGAAGATATTGAAAGAGTTTCAAGTGAAGAAGTTGAATCACCATTAGGTATGTATATATACGTCATGTGTATTATTCAAATTATATATATTTATTAGTTTCAATTTCATTCAAACTCTATTTTCTAATTTAATTATTTAATGTATATTTATACCTATTTACATTAAATTCTCATATCTATGTATGAAATCAATATCGATGATGAGATGTTAGAAAATGTTGACACTGGCACATATGGAGGTAAAAAAGTTGACCATGTTATACAATATCGTGTTAAGCTCATTATTGATAAGTTTTTCAAAGATGAAAATGTGATAGTTCAAGCTCAAATTTTGAGAGATCTCTTAACCTTAAAGAAATTAAAAGAAGCTACAACACTATTGGGTATTCGAAAATCAATGAAAGATAAAATGATGAAGGAAAATGTGATTCAAAATATACTTAGTTCTCTAAAATCAATTGGAATATCTAGAAAGAAAAGTGACATAGATGCATGTAGAGCAATACAAATGGAAATGGTTTCATTAAGTACTAAAGAAAAACATTTGGTAAAATCTATGGCAAAGGCATTTGGGACCTCACAAAAAAATTTGCACAAGCATATGAAATTTTGATTGCAAATAGATGTAAATGATGAGTTGGCTTGTTGGATAGTTATTTGTAGGAAACCATACAAACATAGACTTATAGAAGATGTTAAAAATATAATATATGAATATTGGATGAAAAATTCACATGTTTCACTAAAATTAAGGGATGTGATGCTGCGAAAAATAACATTAAATCAATATGAAGAACATGCAAAACATATCTTGGACACCACTCGGATAGATTTGTTCAATAAGTTCATAGAAGAGAATCATGGAATTAATGTCTCAATCAGTACTTGTGTGCAACAAAAATCATGGTATGTTAAACCGATCACAGTACATGGCACTTGTTGTTGTCGTTATAATGTGGAATTTCAATTATATTATGACACCTTTTTTAATTTTGGTAAAACTTTTTGAAAAAATTCACCTCCTCCATCCACTATCCATGATTTCATATCAAAAATTCTATGTGGAAGAGAAAATCATGAATTATTTTACCAAAAGAAATGTGTTGGTGGTAAAAATTGTGATCATTGTGGAAATTTGACTTTGTTTCACGACAAATATCATATTGATATGAATGATCAATCACTATCCAACATAAAAGTGAAATGGAAGAGATATGAATATGTCCATACATCGATTCATTCAAATAGTAGTACAAGTGCTAAAAGGATTGATTTACAAGAAGAAGAATTTTTTGTGATAGAGTTTTTGAAGAAGTTTGAGACATAAATTTATAAATACACCAAGCATTCTCATAGTGCTCAATGGCAAGACCTGCAATTCAAAAAATCCCATGAAATTTTTCCAGACCATTTTGTCAATAGTTGATTTTGCATAAAATTACACATCTGTTGCACAAAATGAAATACAAAGTGAATATTATCATTCTGACCAAGTATCTATGCCTGTCCATGTTCTATATAGACATGTGGAACAAAATGTTGATCATATAGAAAGCACCAATGAGAATCGACATGTTATTAAACAATATCACTTTTATATTAGTGATGATTGTACACATGATATGAATTTTGTACAACATTGCTTTAATAATAAAGATGACTCATTGAAAGGTTGTGGAATAAAATTCAATGAACATTGGATATGGTTAGATGGATGTGCAGGTCAATTCAAATCTTCAGATCATTCGTTTGGTCATGTCATCTTCATATTAAAACCAACATTAAACATTGTTGGAATTTCTTTGAAACTAGTCATGGAAAAGGAGAACATGTTGGTGCAGGGGAATGTATAAAACAAGCACTTCGAAGATATCAAATGGAACACTCTGCAAACCGACTTGTCTCAGAAAAACAAGTTGTTCAATGGTGCATTACTTCACAAAGCCATGAGACTAACCCATCAAGGGAGGTATGCAGGTATATACATTAACTTGTATATATTTTTAATATATGATAATTTCTGTTAATTTTCTAATTTTAAGCATTTATAAATTATATTGTTTAAATAATATCACGATCTAATTATCTTTGATATATAAATTGCATTTTAAATAACATATTCAAATTCTTTTTTGAATTTACTATAGGTTTTTTTGGCATATTGGATTCCAAGATGTAGATAGATCGATTACATATGAAGTTGAAACAGTAAAAGGGACTCGAAATTGCATTCAATTAAAACAAACGAGTATCGAAATTTGTTGTCATGTTTGCATAGAGGACACACAATTCAATGTTGTTTGTGAAAACAATATGTATGTAAAATATTGGCAACATACATAATTAGATACAAGGGGGAAAATGTCGGTTGCAAGCTTCAAAAAGATGGAGTCAGAGGAGACTATAGTGTCATCTGAAGGTGATCGAGTTTTTTATCTTGTTAGAGAAGGTAACTGTCAGACCAAGCAGTAACTCGTCGAAAACAACTTATTCCTATTCATTCAGGTTAGTCTTTATTCTATACATGAGGGAGAGACTGTTCACTTCATCTCCTGGTGACTATTCATATTTCTTATTATTTACATCAGTTACACCTATTCACCCAATCCTGATGATTATGTGTCAACATTCCCCCCCTTAATATGAAGGGATGTTGGTGAGTCCAAGCATCGTTCTGAATCGTTCAAGTTTTTCTCTTCCAAGCGCTTTGGTGAAGATGTCTGCAATTTGCTCGTTCATGGAACAATGGCGGAGATGGATTGTTTTGGCCTCAACATGATGTCGAATCAAATGATATTTAGTATTGATGTGCTTCGTTCGATCATGGAACTTTGGGTTATTGGCCAACTTTATTGCAAAGGTATTGTCAATCATGAGTGGAGTTGATTGTAATTTTTTTACCTGCAAATCTTCAAGAATTTTCCTAAGCCACACAATTTCTTTTTTTGCCTCAACTGCTTCCATGTATTCTGCTTTTGTTGTGGAATCTGCTAGAACTGATTGTTTGCGTGATCTCTAGGAGACAGCTCCTGATCCAAGACTCATATCATATCTTGAAGTAGATTCCCCAGTTTCTTTGTCTCCATCGAAGTCTGAATCAGAGTATTCAATCAAGTTGAAGTCGTCCACCTATGTATACTTGATTCCAAAGTTTTGAGTTCCCTTCAAGTACCTTAGAACTCTTTTTGCAGTAGACCAATGTCCCTCACAAGGCTTTTGCATAAACCTGGAGAGGATTCCAATAGTAAACGGAATGTCTAGTCTGGTAGTAGTTAGGTAGTTGAGACTTCCTACAAGCTGTCTATACTTGGTTGCATCCTCAAATTCTTTTCCTTCAATGGATGTGAGCTTTAAGTTTTGTTCCATTGGAGTAGTAAGAGGATTGCGTTTTGTTCAACAGATCTCCAATGTACTTCTTTTGAGAAAGAAATATGGGCTTCGGATGTTGATTTACTTCAATACCAAGATAGTAATGAACATAGCCCAAACCAGTCATTTAAAAACCTTTCCCCAATTCCTTCTTCATGGATGCAATGTAGATTTCATTGTTCCCTGTCATCAAAAGATCATCTACATATACCACAAGATATAAAATTGTTTCGCCAACTTTCTTGAAAAATAAAGTTGCATCATCAAGATCATAATGTTTGAAATTGAGTTTCAGAAGATGCTCAGTTAGTTTTTCATACCAGCCTTGTGATGCTTGTTTGAGGCCATACAAGGATTTCACAAGTTTGCATACTTTATGTTCATGTCCTTTCATAGCAAATCCTTCAATCTGGGACATAAAAACATTCTCTTTTAGATCTCCATTCAAGAAAGCAGTTTTTACATCCATTTGATGGACTTTCCAACCGTTATGAGCTGCTAGGGCAAAGAGTGTCCGGATGGTAGCCCATTTTTCTGTGGGAGAAAAATTCTCCTCATAATCAACCCCTTCCTTCTGTGCAAAACCTTTTTCCACAAGCCTGGCTTTGTGCTTGCCAAGTGAGCCATCAACTTTATACTTGTTCCTATAGACCCACTTGCAGCCAATTGGTTTGGTTCCTAATGCAGGATCAACCAGCTTCCAAGTGCCATCCTTTATGAGGGCATCATACTCCTTTTACATCGCTTCTTTCCATTCATAATCAGAAGCAGCTTCTTTGAAGGAATTTGGTTCAACATTCGTAGACAAATTCAATTCACAATCATAAGAAACATCCATATCAATAGGTGAATTAGAGTCATCTACATCACCTCCATTTTTCCGGTATGAGTTTCTAGTTCCTGTTTTTCCAACCTTATCAGGATGAACACTTTCAAGTGTCTTTGTCAACCACTTTGTAGGACCTTTCACAGATGGTCCAGGCTGCTCCGTCGATTGAGTTGGGACTGAATCAAGATTGAGTCTCCCAATTCTATCAATCAAATCACTTAAAGCATCATCCATTGTTGGAGTTTCATGCGGGGGAGAAAGTGCTTCAAAAGAAGATTCCACATGTTGTTCTAGTATAGGAATCCCCCCTTCAAGATGTGGAATTTGATTATCAAATTTTCGAAATGATTTTGCATTTGTGAATCTATCCAAGCGATCAAGTTGTCGCTCAACAACATTGTCAGTTTTGGATGATACAATAAAGGTTACATCTCTAGATACAACAAACTTTTTATTGACTTCATCATAGAGACAGTATGCTTTGGAGGTGTTTGAATACCCCAGGAAGATACACTTATGAATTCTTGCATCAAGTTTATTTCTATGTACCTTTGGTATCAAGGCATAACAGGTGGAACCAAAGACCCAGAGATACTTTATCGAAGGAATGTGCCCATACCACATTTCATAGGGAGTCTTATTTCTGATAGCATTAGATGGACATCTATTCTTTATATATGCAACACATAGAACAACATCAACCCAAAACATTATTTTTACATTTTTGAAGAAGAGCATGGAGCGTACCATATTTAAGATTGTCCTATTCATTCTTTCAGCTACACCATTCTGTTGGGGATTATAAGGCACAGTTGTTTGATGTTTGATCCCATGTTGGCGAAGATAGTTTTCAAATTCATTTGATGTGTATTCTTTTCCATTATCAATGTGAATAGACCCAATATGAGATTGTGCATCATTTTCAATCCATTTATGAAAGTTCTTGAATGTTTGAAAAGCATTAGATTTGTTCTTCAATAAATAAACCCGACACATTCTGGTGTAGTCATCAATAAATGTCATCATATATTTATTTCCATTTGCAGAAGGATCAAGAACTAGACCACATAAATCTGAATGAATAAGTTCAATTTTTCTATGTGATCTTGAATGTGAATCATGAAAAGACTGTTTGCTATGCTTTCCTAGAATGCAAGCATCACATTGCTTAAATTTCCTAGGAATTGTAGGAAAACCAAGAACACCATTTTTCTTCAACAAGCGGAGGTTGTCATAGTTCAAATGTCCAAATCTAGCATGCCATAATAAACTTGATAGAAGTGTACCTTCTTCATAATGAGAATTGTATGATAAATGTTGTGCACGAGTAGAGGTACCTTGCAGCTTGAGAAGCCTTTCTTCTTATATTCCCCTCATGACAAGTGAGTGGTCAGATGCTTTTCTCACCTCAAGCTTGCCATCAAACATATGAATGGAGTAACCTTGTTGGTGGATGTGGACCAAGGATAGCAAGTTTCTCTTCAGCTATGGGAGATATAGAACATGATGCAGAAGGAAGTCTGGAAGACTAGGCACTTTAAGCCTGATTGTGCCAAGCCCTGATGGCTTGATTTTTTATTGGTCTACAAAGTATACTGCTCCATCAACATTGTCAGTAAATTATTCAAAAAAATATTTTCTATGAGTTATGTTGCAAGTTTCTCCTAAATCAAGCAACCAATCGTTTTTCCAAGAAGCAAGTGAAGCATTAAATAAATCTTCATTTACTCCGATATTACATTGTGCCACAACATAATGAGCGGATTCAAGTGCTTTACCTTTGTCTGTGTCATTAGTTTTACCTTTCTGTTGGTTTCTTTTCTGCTCAATTTTGTCCCAAGGTAACCTGCATGTAGAGGAACCATGTGATCTATTTCTTTTGCGGAATATGCAATGCAAATCTACCTTTTCTCCTTAAGAGTGTCTGCCCCCCCTGCCTCTGAAATATCTTCCTCTTCCTCTTCGACCATCTCTTCCTCTGGAAGAATCTTGAGCAAGGCACACAACCTCTTCAAAATATTCAGGGATTGTCTTCTTTCCAAAAGCTTTCTCTCTTTCAACAATATTTTTCACAAGAGAGTCAAAGATAATATCTTTGAGATTTCCATTTGTTCGCAATGACTCAAGATAATTGAAGTAGGATAAAGTGCCTTGACAAAAGCAATAAGAGGAATATCCAATTCAACCTTAGTGGCTTTGATATTATGCATTATAGATTTTACTTCGGATGCAAGAGCAAGAGGATCATTATTTTGAAATTCAAGAGTGAAGAGTTTAATCATGAGTTGAACAACTTCAAGTGCAGAATGTGAGTCATAGAGTTCTTTCATCTTTTGTAAGGCTTCAAAAGCAGTTGAAAATGGCGAAATATGGTGACTCACCTCTTCACTTACAGATGTTGCAATTAATGCATAGGCTTTGCTGTTCTTATTTTCCCAAATGGTGAACTCTTTGTCTGAGGTAGGTTGTTCTGGCTCTTTATCTCCCTCTCCAATACACACTCCTTTCCATAACTCATTGAAAATGAGGGTGTGTTTTATCATCCGGGACCACTCAGGATAGTTCTCCTTGCGAGTAAGAACTATTCCCACAATATATATGATTGAATGCATTCTGTAAAAAAATACTTCTTCTGGCAAAAATCTGTGTACTGTAAAAAATAATTTTACTGAAAGAAAAATAATTCTGGCAATATACAGTAAAATTGTACTTCTGGTGGTAATTTTAAAAAATTACAATTCAAAGGGGCATTGGTATGATAGTACTATATTGAAATATAGTACTATAATGAGAAACTTAGAGTATTCAAAATATATTGAAACATAGTACTATTGTGTACATGGTCTCACGCATAGCCATTACATGACATTACACCAATGCATGAATAGTGTAACTATGGACTTTCAAAACATTTTTTTTTAATGCACAATAGCAGGTGAACATACCAATCAAACACACCATTTATGCCATGATATCCTCGCTTCATATAACATTCGATGCACTCTCACGGTGTTCCCATACATCGCACTCTTCAATTAAAGGCCGAGAAGCATCACACTATGTTAAAGCATTAAAAAAATTTGACCAGTGAAAGAACCAACAAATCAGTCACCTCAATTAGACTGTTCCTCTGGCCCGCGAGGAATTTAGACAAATGGATCAACCTTGGGGATCCACGTACAAAATATTTTCTTGGGCGCCACTAGCACCGACCCCTTCCATTTTGAAATGTCAATGAAATACAACTTTGGTGACAGTGAATACATCTTCAGAAAAACTGGACAGAAACCATGTCAGACAGGCAAGTGGACTTGTGTGAACATGCTGCTATATAATAGCCCTTTTTTTTGGACAGGCAAATGCATAACATAATGGAATGGAGGTCTCAGTTCAGTTAATGGAATGCTGGCAGCAGTTTGGAAGCACATCTTGTCTCTTGCATATTGTCATGTACATTCTGCGTAGGCTCACGATGTCGCATAGAAATAACTGCGCAAAGTGAGGGCCTCTATTGATCTCCCATGAAATCTACAGGAACCAGCAAGAGTCCACTTCTGACCGTGCAATCCACACCATTTGTGAACGTCGCTACCTCCGGTGAGGAATTTCCAAAATCAATTCTCCATCAAGAGAACCAAGCAAACTATTCTCAAAGGAGAGAGAAGCATCGTGACACCTAGTGATATTGGTGACCCACTGGAGAAAGCAGCGCTTGGAGGGAGTAGTGTTCAGATGTTTATGAAATTCATTGATAGTGTTTCAACACAATATAAGGAGCAGCGAGAATAATGGTGAATAGCAGCTGGAGCAAGTGGAGCAGGCTCTGAAACCTACCACAAATTATATGAGACTTCGCTGCGCATTAGAGCAAGGGGTAGCATATATATGGGAAACTGAATTCGGTCAAATGGGCAAGTGTGAATTCCGCAAAATAGGAAGAATATAGGCAGAAACTGACACCAAGAATTACACAAAACCTAATTTTGGGAGCTGGCTCTAATACCATGTTAGACCAGGCAGTAACTCCTCGAAAATAACTTATTCCTACTCATTCAGGTTGGTCTTTATTATATACATGAGGGAGAGATTGTTCACTTCATCTCCCAATGACTATTCATATTTCTTATTATTTATTTACATCAATTACACCTATTCACCCAATCCTGATGATTAGGTGTCAACAGTAACATTTCTTGCTTTCAAAGGATATATATATGTTTTATGTTTTTAAAATCATTGTGTATAAGTATCTAGATAATAGTTAAAATATAGATCTAAATAGATAATAAAATCAAGTCCATGTTGATAAGTAATTTCTTGTTAATTATGATCTGAATTTGCACTTGTTTTATTGTGAAAGAGATGTTTTTGTTGTAGTTGCACCCATTAACAACATAGAAAATGTCAAATATTATTTGATGCAATGCAGTAAATGAAAGATGAAGTTATTGGAAGACTATGAAATAACAGTTTTATATATGAAAGAGGGTTTATTATACTGAAAGGTTATTTTTTCCAAGAAACTTATCAAACTGAGAGTAATGTTTGCTTTCAAGACTATCAACCCAATGTCATAAGTTGTCAATATATTTACTTGGTGTGTGCACCACGCATAAAATGGATAGAAGTTCAATAAACAAAAAATGAAAGTTAAAAAATGGAGAATGTCAAAAGTTGACCATGAATGGATCATTGAGGATGACATTCCATTAGAATTTTTTAATTAAACTACCCAACAATTTCTTCTCCTTTTATTCATATTTGATAACTTATAGTTCAAGTACATTGTTAGCCTTTCTTTTTGTTCATTCTTAAGTTGTCCATTCTATCCAGTAGGTTAAGTATTACAAAGTTGTTTTCATTAATATGGCACAACTGATGTAGCATATCACAATTTTCTTGTTTGTTGTTGATTGTACAACTATCATGTTTTCATTGTGCATTTTTCTTTTTATGGACCGTCGTTTTATCTTTTCAAATATTTTTATTGCTATCTTAGTACCATGTTTTATAAAGCAATTTTGTAATATGTTTGCTTGAACAACTTTATATTAAAAGTTAATTATCAACCGACATCCATAGTAGCCTTTATATACATGAATGTAAAATGTATACCATATTTTATAATGCAATTTTAAGCTATGATTTTTTTAGATATCTACAACATCATCAGATTCATTCAAATGCAAAATGTACCATGTTTTGTAATTTGCAATTTTACTAAATTCATCAAATAACTTGACAAAACATCTTTAAACAAAACATAAGAATCATCTACTAACATTATAAGAATAATCATGCAAAATGTACCAACTAAATGCAAAATTACTTTCATTGCTACATATTCATGAACTTAAATACATGTAAAACCTTTTTAAGCATCAAACCATGCATCATACAAATTGTACCATGTTTTATAATGCGATTTTATAATATGTTTGCATGAACAAATTTATATTAAAAGTTAACTATCAACCAACATCCATAGTAGTCATTCTATACATGAATGCAAAATGTATACCATATTTTATAATGCAATTTTAAGTTATGACTGTTTTAGACATCTACACCAAATTATAAGATTCATTTAAATACAAAATGTACCATGTTTTGAAATTTTCAAAACATAAGCTCCCATGCAAGCCTAAGAATCATCCACGATGAGGAGTTATTGTGGAACCGCTGCGCTGCTCGGCCCGTGCCCGCCCTCTGAGACCTAGCCTGGCCTCCCGCAGTCCTCTTGCCTGGCAGCTCTGCTGCTGGGCCCTCCCCTGCTCCCGTTCGTTCTTATCTCCTGGATCCTACCCCTGTGGTCAGCCTCCTGCTCGGCCCCAGCGGTGGGGCCTTCCCCCCCAGCGCTTCTCCCTTCAGACCCCTTTCCCCTTCGCTCAGCGGCGCTTTCTGGCCCTCTTCCATGGTTGGGACTGGTTGTCCCCAGCAGCAAGGCAATGAAGATCATGAAAAAAATTGTGCTTCTCTCATTCCCGAAAATTCTTCCTCAAGAATCCGTCCCTCAGCATTCAAGTTTGTCAAGAAGCTGGCCGACATTCCTGAAGTCTCTCTCCCTCCCAGTCTCCTGCGGAAGGCAGCAATCTCTTTGGCTGAGCGGGGTCTAGTAGGTCAGTTTACTGGCCTCTGGCCCTCTCCCAAAGCAGTCTCGAAATGGGTTGAATGCAATTGGAATGTGATCATTCAAGGGAAAATCGCCATCAAATTCTGCGGAAGGGGCTTCTACACCTTCCTCTTCGAAACAAAAGAAGATCGAAACCTCATTTTCAGAAACGGTCCCTATTTCATGGACTCTAGAGGCCTCTACTTGAACATATGGTCCCCTGACTTCGACCCAGAAATGGATATCCCAAACGTTGTTCCGGTCTGGGTTCGCTTGCTTCATCTTCCTCTACACTGCTGGGGGGATGAATCAGTTAAAGCTATTGGGAATGCGGTGGGAAAATACATCGACAGATGTGAGCCAAAGGAAAACATGCACGCTTGTGCAAGGATTTGCGTGAAAGTCGACTTAGGGAAGGGCCTACCGGAAGCTATCAAGATCGAAATGGACCAATGGACTCATATTCAGCAGCTGGATTACGAGAAAATACCATTCAAATGCAAGGTATGCCATGAATATGGACATTTCGCTAATAGATGTAGTAAGATAAAAGTAAATCAACTGAATGAAAATGTTGAACCCTCAGAAGGCTCATGGGAGCAAGTAAAAAAAAAAAAAATCAAACCCTACCCAGCATGGCCCTAACTCTAAGCCTCTCCCGGAATCCAAAGCCACTCCCCCCCCTCCTCCCATTCGGTCCCAGCCTTTCGCCCCCTCCTCTAACCCTTTTGAATCCTTGGTGGATGACGATCCCTCCTCCCCCCTTCTTCCCCTTCAGCAACCACCCCCTCCTCCTCGATGCCCATCCCCTCCCCACC
>APFE031293459.1:39098-80973 GCA_000404065.3 Pinus taeda
CTGCTGGGCCCTCCCCTGCTCCCGTTCGTCCTTATCTCCTGAATCATGCCCCCATGGTCAGCCTCCTGCTCGGCCCCAGCGGTGGGGCCTTCCCCCCCAGTGCTTCTCCCTTTAGGCCCCTTTCCCCTTCGCTCAGCGACGCTCTCTGGCCCTCTTCAATGGTTGGGTCTATCTCTCCCCAGCAGCAAGACAATGAAGATCATGAAAAAAATTTCACTTCTCTCATTCTCGAAAATCCCTCCTCAGGAATCCTTCCGTCAGCATCCAAGTTTGTCAAGAAGCTGGCCGACATTCCTAAAGTCTCTCTCCCTCCCAGTCTCCCGCAGAAGGCAACAATCTCTTTGGCTGAGTGGGCTCTGGTAGGTCAGTTTACTGGCCTCTGGCCCTCTCCCAAAGCAGTCAAAAAATGGGTTGAACGCAACTGGAATGTGATCATTCAAGGGAAAATCGCCATTAGATTCTGCGGAAGGGGCTTCTACACTTTCCTCTTCGAAACAAAAGAAGATCGAAACCTCATTTCCAGAAACGGTCCCTATTTCATGGACTCTAGAGACCTCTACTTGAACAGATGGTCCCCTGACTTTGACCTAGAAATGGATATCCCAAACGCTATTCTGGTCTGGGTTTGCTTGCCTCATATTCCTCTGCACTGCTAGAGAGTCAAATCAGTTAAAGCTATTGGGAATGTGGTGGGAAAATACATCGACAGATGCGACCAAAGGAAAACATGCACGTTTGTGCAAGGATTTGTGTGGAAGTCGACTTAGGGAAGGGCCTATTGGAAGCTATCAAGATCAAAGTGGACCAATGGACTCATATTCAACAGCTGGATTACGAGCAAATACCATTCAAATGCAAGGTATGCCATGAATATGGACATTTCGCTAATAGATGTAGTAAGACAAATGTAAATGATCTGAATGAAAATGTTGACCCCTCAGAAGGCTCATGGGAGCAAGTGAAAAAAAAGAAATCAAACCCTACCTAGCATGGCCCTAACTCTAAGCCTCTCCTAGAATCCCAAGCCACTCCCCTCCCCTCCTCCCATTCTGTCCCAACCTTTCCCCCCCTCCTCCAACCCTTTTGAATCCTTGGTGGATGACGATCCCTCCTCCCCCCCTTCTCCCCCTTCAGCAACTGCCCTAGCAACCATCCCCTCCTCCTCGATGCCCATCCCCTCCCCACCCCCAACCTTAGAGCGCATTCTAACTAGAAACAAACTCAAAGAAGCAAGCTTAATCTCTGATCCACCGAGAAAAGCAGGCAGGAAGTAAACAAAGAGATAAGAGACGAAACAGCAGCAAAAGAAATGGCCACGGGCACACAGTAACCGATGGACTCATTCTTGCATAAACAAAAAGGAAGCGGGGAAAAGACAAAGGAGAAGAGCGGGGCTCACCAAAAAACTAATAAGTAATGATATTGGTCTCTTGGAACTGAAGGGGGCTGGGCTCCTCTCTAAAATCCAATGTAGCCCGGGATTTAATCACTCATGAGAACCAGACTTTTTCCTAATCCAGGAGACCAAATTGTCTAACCAGGACTTTCAATATTTCACAAAAAGACACAAAAGCTTTGCAGGTACAGCAATCGACTCAGTGGGTGCCTCAGGAGGAATAGGTACATTATGGAATAAGAGGAAATGGGACCTCACTAGCCAAAACTCCTCAAACTGGTGGATTAGAATTGACCTCAAAAATAAAATTACAAAAGAAGAATTCACTGTTCTCAACATTTACGCCCCAAATCACTACAAGGATAAAGCAATTTGTTGGGACTCCATTAACTCAGAGCTACAGTCTTGTCAAAATAGGAACACAATCATGGGAGGGGATTTGAATCTTATCAGAAACATTGAGGAAAAAATAGGAGGGAAATTCCTTGTTGATCCTTCAAGAGACACTCTGGAAACTGTAATAGAAACTCATAAACTCATTGACATCCCCCCCAACAATGGAAAATACACATGGAGTAACAAGAGAGCAGGAATACACAACATCAAAGAGAGACTCGACAGGATTTTAATCCAGGAAAGAATAATCACAGGTTTCTCCTCAGTCAAAAGCAAAATAATCCATTCCACAGCCTCAGATCACAAGCTTGTGGTTCTGATTCTGGACAGCATAAGAAATCTTGGCCCTATCCCGTTCAAATACAATAAAATCTGGGACAGTAAGGAGGGCTTCAAAAAACTTATCAAAGATCATTGGGAGATGGAATTCATTGGCTCACCCCACTATGTTTGGGAATCAAAATTAAAATCCTTAAGAACTGTGATCAAACAGTGGGCTAAGGAAAATGCAATACTGGAAAAGGAAAAAAGAACAGAGCTACATCGTCAATTGGAGCAATGGAATCAGGAGAAAGAGGAACAACAAATTTCAAAGGACGAACAAGCGCAGGAAAACGAAACGTTCAAAGAACTCTACAGGCAGAACAGAGAAGAGGAAGAGGAGTTGAGACAGAAGTCGAGGTGCCTTTGGCTCAGAGCTGGGGATAAAAACACCTCCTTCTTTCATAATAATCTTAAGGTCAGAAGAGCAGGGAACCAAATCGATAAAATTACAGTCAAAGGGAAAGAAATAAGTGAACAACAGGAAATAAAGGAAGTTGCGCATAATCACTTCAAATCTCTATTAACTGCAGAGCCCCAGTACATGGACAGCGCGTAATTCCTTCAATCAGTCGAGTGCAAAGTAAATGCGCAGCAAAACAGTGAGTTGGACCAAGAAGTTTCGAAGGAGGAAATAAGGGTGGCAGTGTTTAGTATGCAGCCAGACAAGGCCCCGGGGCCTGATGGCTTCACCACTGCCTTCTTCAGGAATCACTGGGATACCATAAAAAAGGACTATGTAAGGATGGTTAAAAATATCTTCAAAAAAATTAAGATGGGCGAAAACAACAAAACCTCCCATCTGGCCCTTATTCCCAAGAATCCCAATCCTCTCACCTTTGATCGCTACAGACCCATCTCTCTGTGCAATGTCTCATATAAAATTGTAACCAAAATCCTGGCTAATAGATTGAAAAAGCTTCTGCCCTCCCTCATATCAGAGAACCAAGGAGGATTAGTTCCTAAAAGACAAATAACGAAGAACGTCATCCTGATCCAAGAAGAAATCCATAGCAGCATCAACAGAAAGGAAAGAGGTATGATTATAAAACTCGACATGGCAAATGCCTTCGACAGGGTCAATCATCAATTCCTAGTTGAGGTTCTCAGGAAGTTTGGAATATCCAACAATTTTATAAGTATTATTATGGAATGCATCTCAAACCCCTGGACTGCTCCCCTAATCAATGGTAGGCCTAGCCGCTACTTCAGAAGCTCCAGAGGTTTGAGACAAGGTTGTCCCCTATCCCCCTTCCTATTCATCATCATGGCAGAAACCTTGGGCATACATCTGGAAAACTTACGAAAGCAAAAGGAGATCACTGGGATCAGCATAGCGAGAGGGATAAAAGAAATTAATCACTCGTTCTTTACCGATGATACCCTTTTAATTGGGGGAGCCTCCAGCCTAATGGCAAGAAGATTTAAGAGAAAATTAGACACCTTCCTGGCAGTCTCAGGGGGATTACTCAATAACAACAAGTGAAAAATCTATACTTGGAACGTCCCTCTCCAAATCATGCAAAGAATCTCTAGAATCCTGGACATTCCAATACAAAGAAACTGGAGCCACTTTACCTATCTTGGTCTCCCCCTGGCAAAAGAAGTTGTCAAGACTGAGATTTGGATCAAACATATAGAAAAAATGAGAGGGATTCTCCACAGTTGGGGACTGTCTTGGCTAAACTTAGCAGGCAGGACCACCCTTATAAAGGTCCTCCTTTCAGCACTCCCCATATATCAATATGCTGACACTCTTGCCCCTACTAGCACTCACAAGCACTTGGAGTTAATTATGAGAACTTTCCTCTGGCAGGGAGGGAAGCAAGACTCAAAGAAATTTAGTCTGGTCAGATGGGACCAAGTCACCCTCCCCTTTGAAAAAGGGGGAATAGCAATCAAAATTCCAAGCCTCACTAACAAAGCAATAGGTTTCAAACTGGTTTGGAAATGTTAATGGGAAAGGGTTCCTGGTGGGTGGAAGCTCTCAAAAGGAAATAGCTCAACGGGTTGCACTCTAATGTCCTCACTGATGTAATAGTGGAAAGGCCTTGCACCGCCGCATGGAAACTAATCAAAATAGTCCTCCCTCAAATTAAAAACCACATTTCTAAGTCGCCTGGAAATGGCAAAGAAACAAATATTTGGACTGACAGAATTATGGGAGCGGATCCTAGAAACCTCCTACAGCAGTTCAGAAACTTTAAGATATGGATGGAAGCAAAAAAATTGCACACTTTATTCGACATTTCAGTTTGGGAACACAACAGTTGGTCAGATTGGAAGGATCTCCCCCTCTCAGACAACCTCAGGAAGCAATGGGTAGACCTCAAGATTTCTCTGAAGGGATCAGCCCCCTTAAGCAAAGATGCCTGCGACAGTTTCATCTGGGACCCCAGCGGAGGGCAATTCACTGTCAAAGAGGGGTATAAACTTCTTTAGTCCAGCCCCACGCCAGGTAACTGGAATCTCCGTGCAGCCGTGTGGAACACTGAATGCATCCCAAAGATAAAATTCTTTGCTTGGACCCTCCTCAAAGGAAAGATTCTCACAGCCGAGAACCTCAAAAAAAGAGGGATCCATGGCCCCTCAATCTGATGTCTATGTTGCGCAGAGGAAGAGAATAGCCAACACCTCTTCATAGATTTCCCATTTGCTCAAAATTGCTGGAATCAAATCATCAGCCCTCTGAGACCTAGTGAAACATTTGACCACCTTACAACCCTCCACAAAAATTGGGAGAAAAGTTACCCCCACTCTAGAAAAGGCAAGAATAACATCACTCGTCTGTAGAAATGCATACCTTCAGCTCTCAATTGGCAAATATGGCTCACTAGGAACAATTACATATTCAAAAATCAAAAGCCAAACCCAACTCGCACTCTGGCTAAAACAATGGGGAAAATCGCTGAAATGATAAGTGCCAACTCTATTTCTCCTCCCGACCGAACCATTTGGCTAAAGGATGAGGAAGAGTGGTATAATAAATTCTACTTATCCGATGACAAGAACAGGCAAACTCCATACACCACGGGCAAGAGGGGGCACAATTGGAAACTCAGGGGCTCACAAGCAGACATTGAACAATGGATACAAGAGCAAAAGAGAACTACTCTCCAGTTCGATGGCACTTCCAAAAACAATCCAGGTCAACCAGGGGCAGGAGGGATTATCAAAGACCAGAATGGCCAAGTTATTACCACATATGAATTGGGATTGGGTAATATGTCGAACAATTTGGCGAAGGCCTACAACCTTCTCCTCGGTATATGCATTCTGAAAAAACTGCAAGTCAAAAATCCTATCATAATCGGAGACTCAGCAATTGTGATAGATGCTATGGCATCAGGGGGAGAATTTAAGAAACAGGCTCTTAACAGCATCAAGCATAGGATAAAGGACAACTCATCTCAGTTGGGGGATATCCTCTACATGTTATGAGAATCAACAATTCACAGGCCGACTCTCTAGCTAACAGGGTTGTCAATAGACCTACAGGACAGGTACGTGAAAACGAGCAAGTCTATGACAAAGCAATCCCATAATTCAATCTACCCTTCAGTCGTGCCTGTGAAACAAAAATACATTAGTCACAGCAACAATATTCCCGCCTCCCATCGTAAAGATGGCAATCATAATGTTGACTCCTTCCCATCTGACAAGGTACCTCACCATAACCAACGCGTTGCCAACGAAATCAACAGGGTCAGGGGAAATCGATCTTGGAACACTGAATGGGAAAGGTCTTGTGACTCCAATCACCACGATTCAGGCAGCAGTCCCTTCAGAATCCTCAAGCGCTGCCCAAGAAATCCCCGAAAAGACTTCAGGGACAGGAAAATCACTGAGCTGCCCAATCCGATCGCAGAGGACCAGCTCTCTGAGTTTGTTTATGTACAGCAAGCCCCGCCTCAGCCTCCTCAATCCAAAGTATCAACCTCCCTCTGTCTGAAGAGAAAAGAGTTGAGTGTTTGTTGCGCCCCCTCCAGATCGCATCAGGTGCTCACTAGCGAGAAGACCAGCTGGCCTCGTTCGAGCAAAGTTCTCAGTCGAAGAGGGGTCCCTTCCTCTACTTGGCGCGGTATTGGCAGTGTCTTTTGTGCTGTCTTATTATTTTTTTCTAACAGTTGTTCTGTCTTGTTGAAACAGATTCTCCACATACTGCAAAACTTCGCTCAGAATTCCACCTCACCCACTCTCTGTCTTCTCCTCCCATCCTTATCTATCTCTCCTGGCAGCGCTCTTGGCCTGTCTTCCTCAGGTTCTTGCGATCTCTGTCGCCCCCCGAGTATCTTTCTGCCCAGATCATCTTTCTCCCCCCTGTCTCATCAGTATTTTCCCCTCTCATTCACTACCTTCACTCCCTTTCTCTCCTGTAATCACTCTTTCACCCTCTGTCTATCGAGCTCCAAGTCATCCCCAGGCTTGCCAGCAATGTCTGAGAACCCCCTTGACCGGGTTATTACCAATAACAGCTGCACTTTGTGCAAAGCTCATTGTTTCATGATCGCGAGATTTGTCAAGCACTTCAATAATCTGAAAGAAGAAGTGTAGGCAGACAGTAAATCTAAAAGGAAAAAGCTAGAGAAACAGAGAGCGGAGATCGAAAGCCTCAAGGAAAAATGCAACCATCTGGAAGAGGCCATTAACCACATCAAAACAATGACTCAAAGTATGCAAGGAGAGGCCTCCACAAAGATCAGCGAGAAAAAAGACCCTCCGCCAGATGATTCAGTAAACCAATATATGTAATTCATCCTATGTTATGCAAATACTATTTTCTATTAGGCCAGTTTACATGGCAATATACAGTCGTTATCTTTTCCAAATTGCAATCTCCATGTCTAAAGATTCAGATCAAGGGTCTGCGCGCCCATTTTGGATCCTCTCTTCTTCGCTCTTCCCATCTCATGTAACAAGACTTGCTCCTTTTTTGAAGTTTTTATAATACAAAAGTAATCGACCTTGTTAAAAAAAAAAAATGTACCATGTTTTGTAATTTGCAATTTTACTAGATCCATTTTAAATAACTTGACAAAACAACTTTAAACAAAACCTAGCCCCAAGGGTTAGCTCAGTTGGTTGAGTTCTCGTTGCTAAGTACCTTGCTAGTTGGGAGGTCATGAGGTCGAATCTCCTTGATGCCCTTGAGGTTAGGCCCTACTTGTTTGGCTGACGAGTAGATCCCTTCGGGTTGATCTGCCTGGATTTTTCCCTTGGATGTAACAACCACCCAATGTATGTGAACTACCTTTAAAAAAAACTTTAAACAAAACCTAAGAATCATCTACTAACATTATAAGAATGATTATGCAAAATGTACCCACTAAATGCAAATTTAATTTCATTGTTACATATTCATGAACTTAAATATGTAAAACCTTTAAGCATCAAACCATGCATGAACAACTTTATATTAAAAGTTAACTATCAACCGACATCCATAGTAGTCATTCTATACATGAATGAAAATTCTATATCATATTTTATATTGCAATTTTAAGTTATGATTGTTTTAAACATCTATGCCAAATTATAAGATTCATTCAAATGCAAAATATACCATGTTTTGTAATTTGCAATTTTACTAGATTCATTTTAAATAACTTGATAAAACAACTTTAAATGAAACCTAAGAATCATCTACTAACATTATAAGAATGATCATGCAAAATGTACCAATTAAATGCAAATTTAATTTCATTGCTACACATTCATGAACTTAAATATGTAAAACCTTTAAGCATCAAACCATGCATCATGCAAATTGTACCATGTTTTATAATGCAATTTTATAAAATGTTTGCATGAACAACTTTATATTTAAATTTAACTATCAACTAACATCCATAGTAGTCATTCTATACATGAATGCAAAATGTATACCATACTTTATAATGAAATTTTGTTATGAGTGTTTTAAACATCTACACGAAATTATAAGATTCATTCAATGCAAAATGTACCATGTTTTATAATGCACAATTATAAGAATCGTCATGCAAAATGTACATAAACTCCAAAATTAGCATGTATTAAATCATAATAAAGAGTTATATTTAAAATATGTCCAAAATTTATATCATTATAAAAGTAAATATATATAATAAAAAAGTTGTCAAATAAAAATATGCATCAAACAGATCAATTCATAATAAATAGTTTTACTCTAAATATGTCCAAAATTTATATCATGATAAAAGTAAATATAATATAAAAAGACCATCAAATAAAAGTTGCATCAAAGAGAATATCGCTGAAATATATGATCTATCAATGTCCTCGTGCTCTCATCAAAATCATGGGCGCCCTGCACAACATGCGTAATTGCATATATACATAAGATTATGTACTTTAAAATAAAATTTTAATGTTTTAAAATTAAATGAAAATGTAAGATCAACAAAACAAATTTATAAAAAGTTTCCAATTCCATGCAATACCTCATGGTATTCCCCCTGCATTGCGCCCCTGTGGTGTTCACCATGCATTGCGTCCTCCTGGATAACTTGTACAATACATGTACATGTATATATATTAAAAAATTAAAATTGCACATTAAAATGCATAAACTCACAATATTAAAAAAAGCAAGTATTAACTTCTTCAAATTGTCTAAATGATTCAATCCCTGTAACCGACTCAAGTTTCAAATTCCATGCAATACCTCGTGGTGTTCCCTCTACATTTCTCCCTCATGGATGCCTTGTACAATACATGTACATGTATATATTAAGAATTTAAAATTGCACATGAAAATGCATAAACTCGTAATATTAAAAAAATCGTTAAACAATTTTTTCAAATTGTTTAGATGATCTTAATCCCATTGTTGAGTCCATCGCTAAAGTACCTGGAGAATGGAAACTGTCTCCACAAACCTAAAATTCGAAAATTTTAAACTACAAGATAGAGATCTCATTTTTTAATGAAACTTGCTTCAATTTATAACAAAACAAAAGTGAAATATTCAATACTTGTGACAAGCGAATATTTGACACATATCCTAATAGGGAGGAAGAGGGTGGCACTATGTCGAAAACGTTGGACAGAATCGGAATCCGTTAACATTTAATTTTATATGTAATTATTTCTCTTAAAAATATGTCTTTACAATACTGATATAATAAAAGTATAATAATAGTATCAACATGAACTCTTAAAAAAAAAACTAACATCTCTCAACATATCTTGATTGGAAACTGAACTTGGGACCGTGATATTATCAAAATTTTCGTTCAATAAACGAGCTAACTGCAAATGGTGAACATATGATACATTTGTGTTAGATTATATTTGAAGAAGAAGAAGAAGAAGAAAAAAATGTATGTGAATCGACATTAAAACATACATTACATTACATTAAATATCCACCCTAATCATTAACACATATCGATCCCACGCGCTATTCCTCAGGACAAATTAGGTCTTTCCAACCATTACGACAACCCTTTGCATATGCTTTAATCTCTTGAATATTCATATTATCTATCTCCTCATCTGTTTTATATACAAAATTAGCACGTGCATTAGTTCATGCTCTTTGTCGACTTATACCAACATCAATTCCAGTCAATACATTCTAGATGTCATTTATAATGGCACCCCTTCCTTCTAGACCAATTTGAGAAGTGACATCCATCTCCAACCACAAAGTTACCAGACGAGCAGGTTGACATACCAAAGGTGGCAGAGGGCGAGGAAATTCAGCATCCCATAATGCACCCTTACGTTCATATAGTTGACCTCTCCCAGTACCAAAAAATTCAGATAGAAGGTCATCGTAATCAAGTCTCATACCCAAAAATAATTGTAAATAAAATAATTTTGCAAAATAAATTAGAACCTTGTCATTCCATGGAAGCTTTCCATACACTGCAAGGAACCTATCATACAAATGGTTGGTTATATCAAGGTGCTTGAAATATTTGAGCATCTTTCTTTTCGGCCCTTATTTGAAATTAAATATAGATTTTGCATTTTCTTTTGTAATTTTTTTATTTACCTCGTCCCATTTATCGGGACCCATTACTACTTCCTTTCTACGCCTCATCATATCTATAAAATAATCAATGGTTGGCCCAAGCTTCTTGTAAATATCAAGAAATGAGATTAGAGAATGCACAAACATTTCCAAGCTTTGTCGACTCTTTACAAGGAGCTTCAAACTCCCAAGATATTTCCCCAATTTTTAAAAATGACCTATGCACCTTTGTAACGTACATTGTTGGAGGTTTGTTTTGCAAGGAAGCTCATAAGTAATATCATAGGGATAGGTGGTAGTTGATGTATGGTCTTCTTCTTGAATTTCCCTACTTCACTTACATTTACTTTGAGCAGCATTTTCACCCCCTGCCTTAATATAATCACATAAACATAAAAACATGTGAACAAAGGTATTCATACACATGCAAGATGGACATGTACACATTTTTTTTACATGATGGGAAAACCTATCATAACTCAGTTGTCAAACCAAAGTGAGGACAACCATCTCTAGCTGCTAACTTCGAATGCAGGCAGACTCATTACCATTATTCAAGGAAAACCATGCCACCCAGAATAACCTACTAGTGGTCCATAAGGGGGGCAGGCTTTCACTCTTGCCAAATGCCTCTGGGTCTTGGGTCATTAACATGTTTCCTTATGTCTGAGGAATATGAGCTCTTAATCAAGTAGAAGTAGTTTTAGGGCATACTCCAGGCCCTAATGGACATGTACCACATATATGTACATACAATTCATTTACATGTACAGATTTGTTTTAACATTATAAAAAAATAAACAAAAGAATGATGAGGATCATGAAGATCCAATTAAGATTGATGACCACCCGGAGATGGTTGAGCACCACCATGCCCAAGTACATGACTTGATTGAGCTTGTTGACCACTGGGAGAATGTTGACCACTCTCGTGCGACGACATAGTGAGAGAAGCTTCTAAAAAATAAATAGAAAATCAATTCATTATATATGTATGTTTATATGATTCTACATATTTAATCATTTAAGTAATATATATATATAATAATATATATATATAATATATAGATATATATAGATATATCATACCATGATGATGTGAATGACGGCCCTTCATTGATTGAATAGATACTCTCTTCAACCTAGTTTGAGATGCTCCTAAAAAATGAAATTTATTATAAATTAATAAAGCTAAATTGAAAAAAAAAATCAATTTCATATGTATGTACATATGATTATATTCAAATATCATTCAAAAACTTGCACATAAACATATATATACCATGATCATGATGTAATGAATGATTGACCTCCCATGATTTATTTGATAATCTCCTTGATCCATAATTAGGGTTGTTTTGAGGTCTAAAATGGGCCTCCTAAGGAAATTATAAAATAATAGTGGAAATAATAAAATAATACTAGATTACATTATCAAATTTTAGAGGGAACAAATAAAAAACTATTTTTTCAACTTATCTCCTTATGGGTTTACTCAAATTTTGAGCCGAAACACTCGTTAGATGCATAATTTGATTCATCATCCAAGGAGTACCCATGTTGCATAATTTAGATGGACCCTGCTACACAAAAAATGAGAAATACATGAAAAACGTGATTGCAATCACATTTTTTCATGTATTTCTTATTTTTCATGTAGCAAAATCCATCAAAAGTATGCAACATGGGTACTCTTTGGATGAGAAATTAATTTTTTCATCCAACAAGTACTCCCACCCAAAATTTGAGCAAAACCTTACAGAGATAAGTTGAAAATAAGAGTTGAAAAAATTATTTTTTATTTTTTTTATTTTTTTACTTTTTTACTCCAAAAATGGTGAATCATCCCCCATGGTTGACATCATCATCTTGAATCCTATTGGTTCTTAATAAAGTTTAATTTTTGTTGTACATTTTTCTTAGAAGGCACACTTTAGACCTCGAAATTCTCCTAATGGACCTCCCCCTCTAGTAGTTGCATGCGACTCAATTGATACTCGCCTCGAAGAATCAAGTGGCAAATTCTCATCCATGAATATATAATATATATATATAAAGTTACTTCATGCATTTACAAATCTTTAAAATTGTTATTTAAAAAGATCAAGAATTCAAAAAATTATATATAGATACATGATCTTTAAAAAGTTACCTCATGCATTTACAAATCTTTAAAATTGTTATTTAAAAAGATCAAGAATTCAGAAAATTGATGTAACCTTTGAAGTTACCTCATACGTCTAATTGATGTAACCCTCCAAGTTACATCATGCATTTAAAAATCTTAAAATTGTTATTTAAAAAGATCAAGAATTCAGAAAATTGATGTAACTACCCAAGGGTTTCTTCAAAATTATTTGGTGTAAATTCTTCATTTAAAATATACTCAAGACTAAAAACACAAATGTTGAAGTGCATATTTTGAAAATTAAATACATTTTTTTTTAAAACATGTCAAGTTCACCAAGTTGTGCCTACATAGTGGGGGCACACTTAGTATAGAATTGAAAAAAACACACGATCATTAAATACAACACATTTATAACTGAAAACGCAGGCACATATCAAAGATATCCTACAATGTACATCAACAAATTTTGACAGAGAGCTTCTTAACACAAATTCATCTTTCACAAACAAATATTGAATTCGCATTGCCCCATACAATAGATCACTAGACATCCTATTAACATTTGCATAGTGACATATGTTAAATGTGTTATCACCCAATAATTTCCCAAGGTTAAAGAAGGAGATCACCGGGGTAAGCACTAACCATTTTTGGAGATCAGAACCTAGTCTTCCTGATGCTCAGAGAGGGCTTTCTCTATATGATTTAGCTTTGTTTGATGGGATATTAGACTAGTTATGAAAGTTCAGGGGGGTTTTGATTTGTGTTGAAGATTGGGTGGTGGAATCCTTACAGATGGATAGATTGATGTCTCTGGACCATTGGACTATGGATTCAAAGGAGGGCAGTGGAACTGGAATTAACTCACTAGAGGGAGTGTTCAAAGGGAAAGCTCGCTGAGTGAAGCATAGGTCTTTGGGCTGGATGGTTGAAGTGATCTTAACCAGGGTGAGAGTGTAGTCAAGAATTCTCAAACCGGGATTAAAATGAGGAACATAGGATAATCATGAGCAAAGGGAAATTAAGAATCCTTTGCTATAGATCAGAGGGAGACTACCTAAACTAAGGAGCAATCAAGAATTCATTAACATAGATAATTAGCAAAAAAAATTATAATGCATAATAGTTAAAACAGAGTGCAATGAAGCAAATTCTGAGATATCATTACATATTATAACATTTAGATTTCAAATACATTAAAGATTGTGGAAAAACTTTTAAAGAAAGATAACAAAACAAGAGAAAATACTTGTCTACACTTCGCTCTGCACATGAATCCTTTAAAATATCTTCTCTTTATTCACCAATCCAGCTTGTTGGCTCAGTCAATGTTCCAATGGCTTACAGTCTTTCCGTCAAGAAGTCTATAGAAATGTCTAAGAATCCACACCTAAAATACTTCAAATGAAGAAGTATTTATACAAATTCTAAACTGAGATATCTTGAAAAAATATCAAGATTGGTTTTACAAATATCTCAAACTGTTTTACATTAATAGAACTTAAATAAAGGACACTCAAAACTAATGAATCTATTTGGCACTATATTTTTGGATTGAGGGTGAAAAATAATAGATATTCGGATTTGATAGCAACTCTTAATTGATAATGGGGCTTCCAAGTCACTAACTGCCTCCTTCCTTTGTGCATTCTGCCCCAGAAATTCTGCAAACTTAGGGTCCAGTGATACCCTTGTATATCTCAATCAGAGCTAGATATGTAAAAAGTGAAAGAGGTTATTGTATATACGTATGTTATGGAGATAAACCTCTCTCAATTTCCCCAAATTCAGCTCCATATGTTCACAATATGTTCTTCAAAAAGATGTCAAAAACAAGACTTTGCACAGTCCGAAAACTAGGCTCTGAAGATATGAATTTATCTCCTTTTTGGTACTATCTGTGTAAAAAGTGAGATAGGATTTTTTATATTGGCATTTTAGAAACACAAACCTCCTCCAGTTTCTCAAAATGCAACTTGGATTGGCCACAATAGTTTCTGCAAAATTATGTCTTAAACAGGAAATTTCTGGAAGATGTACCATTTCTACTCTGTTTTTTCATCTATCTTCACTTTGATTTTTCAATCTAATACTCTTTCATCTGATACACTTTTACTTTGATGACCTATCAATATCCTTGACTGTGTTTTACTTTTACTGTACATTTTAACTTTTTACTGTGTATTTCAACAGTAAATCATTAAATTTTTTATGTATCAGCATATGGTAGTGGATATTGATCAACTTTCTGTATGTTTGATCCTTTTGTTTTTTTACTATATACTATGTCTGGTTCCTTTGTTTTAACAGTCAATCTCTATGTATAACTTTCCTCTTCTCGGTTATGTGTGTAATAGTCTTCATCTTTGTTCCTTGTGTAACTGGTCTTCTTCTTCTGAATTTGGTCTTTTAACGAGTTTCTCTTCCAAGTCTTGGAGTAAACAGGTTCTTTTGACTAGTATCAGAATTGTTTATCCAAGCTCTGACTTTAGTCGAATAACCTAAAAAAATCAATAATATTTAAGAAAACACGGTCTGCATGAAGGGCGCTTGATGGCTCTATTTGCAATGGGATGCCGGAAAAAGGTCTCAGGGTAGTGATTTAGGCATGAATGGAGGTAAAAATAGCATCGCAAAAGAATAGGGTTATAAAGGAGGGTGAAAAGCGAGAAAACACGAGTTCTTGGGGTTTAAACTTCAATGGGCAGATTTTCGAAAAATGGCGCGAACTTCATATTTTCGAAGGACAAGTGGTTTATTGAAACGGCGAGGAAGCGGTTTTGGAGGGCCATCGCATCGCTTTTATGGTGCGGGCAGTATTCAAAAGGGGTCACCCGATGCCATACATCGTCTAACATGTAGCATCGGGGTCTGGGAGGAAAACCACTTTATCACGCGGTTATTGTTCAACCATCGGGTGCAGGCAATATGATTGTGTGCCATTGGATGTGGGGGAGGGATAATCAACGGTAGTCGGAAGGCGAAGCTGCGCAGGGGGAAATGAGGGGGTTGATGGGGGGCCCAAGGATTTGATTATGGTGGTTCGCGATTAGTTTAGGGACTAATCCAGTTTAAAGTGCTTGAGCCATGCTTTAATGAGGGATTTATATGTTTTGTCAGGATAAAGGGTAAACATATAGTTTTTAGTAAAACTAAGGGTTGGGGATATTTACATAGGGATCTAGTTAATATACGGAAAAAGGAATATGGGGGAGTTATATAATAAAATTAGAAATTAATATGAAATATAATTGGTGGAGTGGGTTTTTCCTAAGTAAAAAGGTAAAACGTAACATTTCTGCGCACTTCGCTTTATACTTAGGATACAGTGTTTTTGTGGGTTTTTAGGTGAAAAGGGATTACATGGGGGTTTTCACTTTTCCTTAAGTAAAAAGGTGTTTTCTTAGGGTCATTAGGGGAAATGGTTTTTATGAGGGGGGGATGTGTTTGTGAAGGGGATTCTAGCACTTGAGTCCATAAGTCATTAAGCCAAGGGTCTGGTCCCTCCAAAAGTCAAAGAAATGCTCTGAGCCCTTTTAACTTATAGGATTTAAGTACTAAAACTTATTTATGGGAAATTAGTGAAGTGAAGGGGTGAAATGAATGAGGGGATGTTAAATAAACCATAATGTGAATCATTGTCTTTTCTTTGTTTACTGCTTATGCATATTGGAAAGCTTCATTTAAAACAATGACATAAGTGCTTTTATGTAATCACATGATATTTCTGCAACCTTTCTACTACTTACCCACTTACTCGTCATTTTTTCTTCACTTTATTAGGGTGCATTTAGGCTAGTAAACCCTTATCAATATTTATCTCTTATTTACAAAGTAAACTATCTAATTCTAACCTTATATCATCCAAGGGCTCAAATTAAACTAATGAGCTCCTTTTATTCACTCTGCCTATCTAATGATCTGCCAAGATTACGCTGTTTGGTCAGATTTTATTCTCTAAATATAAACATAAATTTAAAACATGAAATAACCAAGATTAAATAGTTTGATTACCATGGATTGTGGCATGAATAACAAGTTGCACACAATCATTATTATGCAGAAAAGTAAATAGTAGTGGCATTTGGACTTGCACACTTTCATGGTCTCTTTGTTTTTGGGGTTCATATATTTTCATCTTTTTTTGACCTTCTCTTATTATTTTGTCCTTTGATTTTTCTTGTAGGACATACCCTCTTTACATTTTTTAATTTTTTATAATATGGAAAACATTTGCAGAAAGCAAAGGTATGTACAATATTACAAGGCTTAAACTTAGTCATTCAAAATTATGACTCCTATTGGTATAAGAACCTAACAAAATGATTGAAATTGACTAACAATATTTTTTGCTTCTCAATGCAATTGCTTTAACCTCTCCTTTTTAACTTGGTGCATGCATTTCATCTGGTTGCACACAAGTTCAAAATTGGTGAAGACTACAATTTCATTGGATCCATACCCCCTAGTTGTTCTTAAGCCTTTTATCAATGCAATATAATATGTTTCATTGTTTGTTATTCTTCCAGGTTCATTCATTTTCCTTTGGAGGACTTTGTTCATCGCAATATTGCATAGCACATAAGTAATCACTGCATGCAATAATAAGAAACTTCTATGCATAATGTCCTTTTTTCAGCCATGTTTAATGGATTTTTTTATCCCTATAAAAAACAAATTCAATAAAATGAATAATATATTTATTTATTGGAAATGTCTTAGTTTATGGGAGAATGATAATAAATAAATACCTATTGTGGTTGAATAATGGAATACTACAAGGATTTAGCCTAGTTTCATGATCATCTTCTATGTTCTCCTTGGGACTTTATACATGTGATTTATAGTTCAATCAGGCAATTATATGTTATGATGTTAGGAATTTATTGAGTTGAGGAACTAGGTCTATATAAGATCATTGTTTAAATGCATATGTAACAGATTATTTACACCGAAGGTGCATGCAGACTTGTTATCATTAGCATTCCTCCCTTTAGTTACTCTGCATAAGTTGATGGGAGACACTTGCATTGACGAATATAATGATGTTTTTGTCTCTTTCAAAATGAAGTCAGGCCACAAATACCAAGAGGACCACACAATTAGTGTCATACATTTCCACCCTAAATGCATAAGATAGGCTATGTATGTATGATATTACAAACATTAACATAATATTTTAAAATACAGTTCACCAAAAGTTATATGCAAGGTAAATAAATAAGTTATATACCATAGTAAAGCATAGGTATTTTCGTCAAGTATTCTTCCTTGAATTAACTATTTGAAAACATATAAACCAAGTGAATTCATAAGTCAATTATGCAAAGAACTCTAAAGTCTATGAGAAATATGGGTGACAAATTTAAATCTAATACTTAGTACAACATATAAAAGGGACAGGGGTTTAAATCTAATACTTAGTACAAGATATAAAAAGGATAGGGGTTTAACGTTTAGCTTCATGCTATGAGCATAGATTTTATAATAGATATATGTTATTTAACAAACCAATGTTGAAACACCCCTTAGAATATGTTGGTAGTATAAGTCCTTATAATAATTATGTTATTTTCGAAGATTGTATAGGCGAAAGATTTAAATCTAATACTTAGTACAACATATAAATTTGATAGGAGTTTAACCCTTAGCTACATGTTAGGACCATAGATTTTATAATAAATATATGTTATTTAACAAACCAATGTTGAAACATCCCTTGGAATATGTTGATAATAAAGTCCTTATAATAATTATGTTATTTTAGAAGAGTGTATTCTTATTATAAAGGATGATTCACAGACTTCCTGGTCTTATAATGAATTTATTAACATATATGATAAGTTGTTTGACATCATATAGCATTCTAGTGCATATGGTAATATTATGCATTCCAGGTTGCTTAAGAAAGAGATATTTGTAGATTTTCCCTTTCCAAATGAGAGGTCCCATTCCCCTAACAACACCAAAGGAATTCAACTAATGAAGTGGCAACTATAATATATATATATATATATATATAATATATTATGTTTATAAATTTTCCCTTCGAGAGGGGTTTTGATAATAAATTAACCCTTCACCAATTAAACCTCCAAACTAGAGGTGTCACATCTTTCACTACATTTTTCAAAAGTTGTGTAAACTAATTGCTGGTGAAATCAACTTTTTTTGTTTACACTATTTGGGCACTCAATATCATAACTGTTTTAAAAATTGAAGAATATTGTGATACTGGTTTGTTACAATGACCTTATGGTTTGTTACAGTGAGCAACGGGCCCCTTTATTCACCTCGATATTGCAACAAGACATAACTTGTCACGTAGTAGTAGTTCATTCAATAAGAGAGGATGTGAACAACAACAATAGTACGGAATCCACGTATAAGGAAAGAACATAAAAAATCATAGTGAAATGGGAAATTTTTAAGGAAAGAACCTAAAAAATTAATTAATTATTAAAATTCAGTCAAATTTCTTGAAAATAAAATCAAAGGGAAAGAAGGAATCAATAAAGAGTTATAGGAGAATAAATTATTAAAAATATGATACAGCCGAATAAAAGGTCCTAAAATTAAGATTTTAAATAGACTTATAAATATTAAAAATTAAACTTTTAAATTAATTTTAAAAACTTATACACATTAAAAATTGATAATTAAATTTTCCCTGATTTGGGTGAATATCGAAGAAGGGCAGGAGATTTGGGGGAGAACCTTCCACCCCATCGACGAGAAAAACAATTATGAGAAAGGTGGTGTGACTAGCCCCCTGCATGCACAAGCATTCAAGCATTCAATGCCTAATTAACATCGAAATTGTACTCTTCAGTTTCTGCTTTGTCTGTAATACTTTTCCTCTACATGATTTGTGGTGGTATATGCTTATGCCCCCGTCATAGGTCGAATTTCTTATGGATGCCACTAGCGACGAGGAACCATTGCATGAAAGTTTCATTTTACTCGTGAGGAATTCTTTCCTGCTTTTATATATAATGAGTCTAATTGTGCTTTTCATTAGCCTTGTGGTGGTTTCTTTCTAGTCAGGTGGTAGTGTGATCTATGGTTTTTGGAAGGCTTGGTGTTTGCAGCAAGATTGGGGAGTAAGCATAAGCAATAACGTTGGATGTTTTGTTGGGGCTTCTCATTGACCATGAAGCTTCTTTATTGCTATGGAGTCATCTATGTTGGTGGTTAACTCATCATCTCTAGCCTTGCTACGATTGAAAGGTGTTACGAAGACAAGTGTCCATACAAGGGTATTTCTTAAGTCTATTACCTTTGCTATTATCTCCTTATCATGTGAGTTAATTGGGTTCTGTTTGGTTGGGTGCGTTATATTTGTTATGCTATGGTTGGATGGATGGTGGTGTATTGTCAGCAACAAGAAGTATGACCTTATCTGAGGTGTCTCTTTTTCCCTCTTGCTTCTCTACACACTCACTTTGAATTTGTATTTTCCACTCAAGCTATCACCATTCAATTCTTGTCTTTTTTTTTTTGTTCTCCCTTGTCTTTGTCCCTTGGCCTCTTGTGTGCAGTGTCTAGACCTAGGTGTCCCCATCTCTTGTGAAACATGCCTCAGTAGTGCATGCACAGTCGCTAAGAAAATGTTGGTTGAGGCCACCAAGAATGAAATTGTGCACAAACACAGGCGCAAGACGCTGTGGATACATTCCACTCTATCGTCCCTTCTAAAATCTGCAATGAGATTCATCACCTTGGGTCCCTTGCTGTTGCGAATCGTCAAGCTTTTTCTTACTCAAAGATTTTTGAAGAGGTAGCTCATTGGGTTCCTGACCCTAGTCACACTAAGGGAAGATGGAAACCGTATCTTAATTCCATTTCTCTACAGTAGCAAATGAAACCCTCTTGGGCAGGGTCTTGAAAGATAAATAGGCATTAGAGAAAATTTGAGGTCTAAAATAGGCCTCCTAATGAATACTTATAATATAATAGTGGAAATAATAAAATAAGGTTAGATTACATCATCAGATTTAGAGGGTAAAAAGAAAAAACTATTTTTTCAACATGTATTTTCAACTTATCTCCTACGATTTTAGTCAAATTTCAAACTCTTTGGAAACGGAATTTAATTGCACATCCAAAGAGTAACCATGTTGGATACTTTCGATGGACGTTGCTATACTAAAAATGAGAAATACGTGAAAAAAGTGATTACTCCTTGCATGAGGATTTTTTTTTATTCTTTTTAACTCGAAAATTGGTGAACCATCTCCATGGTTGACATCATCATCTTGAATCCTAATGGTTCTTAGAAAGTTAATTTTGGTTGTACATTTTTATTTTGAGTCCCATTTTAGACCTCAATTTTTTTTAATGAAGAGTAGTACAAACATCTTCTCTACTTTGAATGATATCAAATGTGTCAAGGATCAGCAACATGTTTGTGTCGAAAGATTGGATGCCAAAATAGCCCATTTGGAGAGCCATCTTCACTATGATGCAAATAATCTAGCTCCTCAAGGGTCCAGTGCCAAACAGCCTACTCCAATGACTTCTTCAAATTCTTGACTTTTTGTTATGCATGATAGTAGCCCTTTTATTGTTGTTCAGAAGTAGTTAGACTTGGTTTACAGTAGTTGGTTGTATTTTGGAATTCTATTTACTCTGTAGGTAATTAAAATATTTGGTCCCCTTGTGATAGAGGGCAATCACCTATGATGAACTATGGTTAAACGATGGTTATATGGTTGATGTATTTTTCTTTTTTGTTATTCTAAGGTAATATCAATATAAATTCACTAAAGAAAATTAATAATAATAATAATAATAGACAACTAAAATTAGAATTTAGATTTTTTTTAAAGAAATTCAAAGAATGATTAATAATTGAAATTAAAGAGAGAGTTAAGCAAAACAAAAAGGTGACAAACCAAATAGAGGAATTATTGGGATAAGTGATGGATAACATGCTTCCAAGAGTGACTTAGTCTGTAACCATATTCAGCATTGAAATTGTTAGGGTGCTTTTCAATTTCGAGAGCTTACCAAATTATTTGAGCATTATGATAAGGAACAATGCTAAGATCTTAGCTTGATAGAAACATATAAGATGTTGAGTTTTGAATGAGTGTTCGGCAATGGCTAGCTTAGAGATTTGATTATAGACTATATATGCTAAGTGTTCTTTGACGAGATTTGACTATGGACTATATATGCTATGTGTTGTTTGACGTCGAGAAGGATTGACCAATTTAACCAATGTAGAATTTACCATAGAGATAGAGAACCTAGGAAACTCCAACAGATTGAAAATTTTTATATCCATGAGTGGAGTGTTTCCCTGAAAAATTGATAATGAGTAAGGCTACCTAAAAAAATTAGAAAAATATAATAATATAAAATTTAAGATATGAAATTTATATAATTTAATTTCTATAAATTTATTTCTACATTTACCAATATAATTTAAATAATAAACCATTAAAATCATACCCAAGTAATTTAAAAAATAAAAAATAAAAATAGAATTAAAATCATAGCCAGCAGTAGTGCAATCATTTCACAGAATTCAATGTTGACAGAAAATTCATTCAAACACTCAACCTTTATATATTCAAAGGAAGCATGATTAGAAGATTCTGTCCGCAAATGGCAATATCTCTTTCCCCAAAAAACCAATCATGCTTCACTGCTCATGAATTTGTGATTGGAACATAGGAATTGTGTGCACGTCAAATCCAAATGAATTTGTGATTGGATAGTGTTCCACTAAAACATAGGAATTGTGTGCACGTCAAATCGAAACGGCTAGTTTTATGATGAGTGAATCTGATTTGTTGTAAAGTGACATTTTATGTACTCAGTAAAATTTTGGTCCAAAAATATTTATTATTTTACTATTTTTAACTATTAAAAAAAATTAAAATAATATTTATTTCTAAAATCAATACTAAGCCAAACATCAAATTGGTGTATGAGACTTTTTTTGTTTGTGGGACAAAGGACTCACATCTATCCTTTCTAATTTTGAACCCTGTGACCTTTTAACTTATGACTTCTTAGGAAGAAACACGTGTTTTTTCATCATTTACATGATCAAAAAAATTACACTAAAAAAATTAATATCTAAAAAATCAAATAAAAGATATATATATATTTATTAAATTTAGTATAATATATTAAACATAATAAAAATATAGTCTTGTCAAAGTTACTATACTATATATATAATTAATCAAATTATATAATTAATATATCAATTGTGTTATGTGTTATTTTTTTGAGTTTGAAATTATTAATAGTGAAACATATTTTATAAGAATATTTTTTAACAAAATTCTGGTGGGATCATGTTCAATGTTAATTAGTTAATATTTTGTAAGACTATTTAAATTGGTAAACTATTTTCTTGGGATATTGCAATAAGTGTTTAGGATTCCGGTCTCAAATTTAATATTGTTTAATAATATTTGTGTTAAATATTTTTTAAAATTCTATTGAAATGTGTTTTGATAATAGAATTAATTCGTTACACCATTAAAGTACACATACCATTATTAAGTAATAAAACTTTATTGATTAAAAATATTAAATTATTAAATCACATTTTTATTCCAATTTTATATAAAATATATATAAACAAATTTCTTATTTTTTATACCAATTTTGCACTCAATATTTCCTTTAAAAGAAAGAAATGATCACTTCTGTAAGCATATCCCTACCCACTTGCCTGTCTCTACCAGACAGCTAAGCAGGTGGCCACGTTCATTGCTATGGACCATGGGTTTCTGGGAAAAACTCGAAAATCCAATATGGATGTTGATAGATGGATGTTGATAGATTATATGTGTAACGTGATAATAATAATAATAATAATAATTTGCTTTTACGGAAATATAGATATATATATATATATATGAATGAGATAATAATATTGGATTATATTCACGCTGAAGTTATGTCTGTGCCATCGAATGTTCGGGTTTCCGTCCTGCGCTCTGGAAGCTGGGTGGACATCGGGCCGAAGGAACGCATGGAGGACGAGCATATCCGCGTCGACGACATACTGGCAAACCGCCTGAGCGGTCGCGAGTTCGAATCCTGGAAGCCGATGGCGTTCTATGGAGTATTCGACGGCCACAACGGCAGCGACGCAGCGACATATCTGAAAGAAAACCTGCTGAATTTCATACTTGAGGACGTCGATTTCTCCGCCCAAGGACTTCAGACGGCCGTGAAAAATGCATTCCTTAAGGCCGACTGCGCGCTTGCGGAGCCCGAGAGCCGTGTCGATGAGCGCTCCGGGACGACGGCCCTGGTGGCCATGGTGTTCGGGCGGTCTCTGCTGGTTGCAAATGTGGGTGACTCCCGGGCTGTATTGGGAAAAAGATGGGGCAAAGCCGTTCAGTTGTCTAGTGATCACAAGCCAACTTCGAGCGCCGAGAGGTCACGGATCGAATCCCTGGGGGGGTTCGTGGAGGACATATATCTGAACGGGGAGCTTGGGGTTTCGAGGGCGCTTGGGAGCTGGTACTTGAAAGGGCAAAAGACTTTGTGTTCGAGTCCTCTGAGCGCCGAGCCGGAGGTGCAGGAGATGGAATTGTGCGAGGAGGACGAATTCCTCGTAATGGCTTCCGACGGGTTCTGGGATGTCATCAGCAGCGAGTCAGCCGTCGAGATTGCGAGGAAAGAGCTGATGTCGAATAATGACCCCCAGCGCTGCTGTAAAGTTCTGGTCGCGGAGGCTCTCCGGAAGCATTCGGCTGATAACCTTACGGTCGTCGTCGTTTGCTTTTCCGCCGGACCTCCGCGCAGGAAGCATTTTGAGAATTCGAAAATTCGGAGGAATACTGTTGCCGCGTCTGTTTTATGATTTTCTCTGTTCCCCGTGAATTGTAATGGATGAAACGGTAATTATGTCTATTCTTGGCTCTCCAATCTCTGTACAGAGGTTCCAAGAGTACTGTATACCTGCCCTATGTTTCGGCGTTTGAATTCACTAATAAATGGTTTATTGTTTCAAATCTGTCTTCATCGGATGAAAAAATGGTTGCAATCATTTTTTTTAATGTGTGAAGAACTTTTTCATTTACGTGCCGCAGTGGGAAAGTAGTGGGGTGTGAGCACGACGATGTTACTGGTTGTGGCTGGAAACCACGGATCCGAAAGCGGCTACGTCTCAATCACCAAAGAAGGAGCCAGAGTTGGTAGACGTGCTTCTGATGTTGACGTGTGTTTGCTATCTATGTAAAAATCAAATTGGTGTCTTTCATATTTATTTATTTTTAATTACATAATGGTTATTTCATTGAAACAGAAGAAATTTAAAATATTGTTTAATTACAAAATCTCTCTTACTTACTTACATAAAATTATAGTAATATTCTATGTAATTTACAAGAAAGAAATTATTTTTAACATCCACAACCCTAAAAATAACTTAACTAACAAATTGCTTTTTCTTCTACTTCAAACATAAAAACATGTAAATATTCAATAATAATAATAATATCCTAAAAATATCAAAAACCCAAAAGTAAATAGGGTTTCTTTTGATTTTCTATTTACATTAATATTGTGTTCCCTATAAATATATAATTTTTCTGATATTTATGAAGATGTATATTTTTATCTTCTTTTCTATATAATAATATATGTTGGTGGCATGTGTTATAAAGATATCAAAGACTTTGATGACTTTGATCTACAGCAAAAAGTAAGTAATGTCTCTTTTCATTTTCTATCTACATTAATATTGTGTTCCTTTTAAATATATAATTTTTTATCAGAAATGTATGAAGGTGTATATTTTTATCACCTTTTTTATATAATAATTTATTATTATCACGGCTGTTGGTAAAGATAAATATATTGCCTTTAAGTTCACCAAGTTAATTATCAAATAATTTAATTTACAAAAATATTTGAAAATAATTTATTTATATTATCTGGAATCTTTGGGTTTTAGTTTGATCACGATTATTCAATAAAAATTTATTAAATATTTTTTTAATTTTACAAAATATTATTTATTGATGTTATTGCCAAACGCCTTAGGTTGTACTTTCATCATCCCATTAAATAATTTTGATTAAATATCTCCCGATACAATCGTCCAAATTATGCTCATGATAGCAATGATCTCGCTACACTTAAATCACTTCCTTATTCGGGTGACATCAATTTTGCAACTCCAAATTGATTTCAAAAGTGAACCAAATATTGATTGATTTTTCTCTTTAAGTAATTATATTTTCAAAATATTATTAATATAGTTGTATGTCACTTTCTATATCATTGATGATATTTTAGTGAGTAGTTTCAAATTATATTTGCAAAATATTATTAATATAGTTGTCTCAATCTATATATCATTGATGATATTTAGTGAGTAATTTGAAAATTTAAAAGGAAAAAATAATAAAATTGATCAATATAAATATAAATAATGAATAAAAAAAATTAGTTAAAATATTAATATCATTTATAATAATTTAACCGAATTGTCAAAAAAAAAATTAATATTTCTATTTTTAAAATAGATTAAGTTTATTTATAAACTAAATTAAATTTAATATATAGGGTCAATATTATAGTCACAAATATCATTTTCTCGAAACTATATATTGTATTGCAAACCTAATCATTTTGCCTTTATAATCAAGTTAAATATATTTAGGTGTATTGTAAACCTAACAAATTTGACTTTATAACCAAGTCAAATATGATTAACAATATCCCTATGAGTAGGTCTAAAGAGAAAAACTTCAATCGAGCATGGAGACCTCGAGCTATGGTGTGCCCATGAAGACCATGTCTTCTGCCTGTGCTTCAGCGCCACTGTTCTGCGCCCTTAGTCCCCGTGGCCATGGGCCCTCTGTCTTGCTGCTTTTGTTCCTGAGCTTATTAGTTGAGAGCCTGCGCTTCTGTGTGGCTTGTCTTCTGCTGGGAAGGGTTTGAGCTAGGGTTCACCCACATGGAGGTCTCGGGCTCGCCCCAGGCAGACCCCCTTGCCCCCCCTCCGCCTTCATCTGTTGAAGCCTTTTCTCGGCTCTTGGCCGGTTTGCCGCAGAAGAAAAAGAGTGAAGCAGCCAAGTTTGTCAAAAGGCTCAAGGATATTCCTGAAATCTCCTTGCCGCCAGAGACCCAGATCCAAGTCGCCCTGTCATTGGCTGAGCGGGCACTCGTTGGCCAATTCACCGGACTATGGCCTTCTCCTAAGTCCACTGGGAACTGGGTCAACAAGAACTGGGCTCCATTGATCAAGAATAGCGTCACTTCTTATTTCCTAAGACGAGGGTTTTTCCTCTTTGAATTCACCTCTAAGGACGACAAAGATCTAATCTTCCAGAATGGCCCCTATTTCGTGGGCCCCCAGGGTATTTATCTCAACAAATGGACGTCTGATTTCGACCCTGCAATTGACGTTCCCAAAGTTGTCCCAGTGTGGGTCAAGCTTCCAAACCTTCCAGTGCATTGCTGGAACTGGGACTCGCTGAAACACATCAGCAACACCCTCGAGAAATTCATAAATAGGGCAAACAACAAAGATCAATATGACTATGCCCGAATATGCATAGAAGTAGATCTAGAGGTGGGACTTCCGAAAGCCATAAAAATCAAAGTAGGAAGTTGTACCCATTTGCAGAAGCTAGATTATGAGCAGTTACCCTTCAAATGCTGAAAATGCCATGTCTACGGTCACTTCGCCAAAGGATGCCCATCTAATGCTGAATCAGATAAGGGTAAAGGAGAAGGTTGGAACCAGGTCAAGCGAGCCAAGAAAACCCAAAAGAATGTCGGTCCAAACGGAAGAGGCCCCCAGCATGCCCCTCCTCAGCAACCCCTTCCAGAATGGAGCAAGAAAATAAATTCGCCCCTCTAAGCTCGCAAATAAAGAAAACACAGGAAGCAGATATCCAAAAATCATCCCCCCTCGCAAAAGGTACCCCTTCTTCTACCAGGGGGGCAAGCCTTGCCGAGAGCTCCAAAGGAAACACTGTAGAAGTCGAGGAAGTTGAGCAAGAATCTGACGGCTCGAAGGAAGAAGGTGAAATAGGAGAATCCCAAGCTTCGGTAAGGAGATCCACAAGAGGCTGCAAAACAGATCAGGAAAAAAGAGAGCAAGAAACTTTCAAAGATAAGCTCCAAGGCAGCCAGCCAACTCTCAAAAAGCTATTAGCGTCAAAACCAAAGATGGCAAGAAACCATCCCCAAGGCTCCAAGGGAACCAACCAGAAATACAAATGATGAAGATTGTCTCTTGGAACTGTAGAGGTATGGGGAGCAGAATCAAAGAAGAAGCCATCAGAAGTTTAATAAGGAAAGAAGTTCCTGACATACTCCTCATCCAGGAGACCAAACCAGAGGACTCTATCTTCCTTCAAGTAAGTAAGAAACTCTGGAATAAATGTGAGGCAAAAGCAATCTCAGCCCGAGGGGCTTCCGGTGGGTTGGGCACTCTCTGGAACGCAAGCAAATTCTCAGTCATTTCTAAGACCCTCAATACTCACTGGTTGTTCTTAAAATTGTAGCACTTAGACTCAAAAGATATTTTTAGTCTCTTCAATGTGTATGTCCCTATGAATGTTGGGGAAAAAAAGGCCTGCTGGGAATCCATAAGAAACCAAGCAGACCTTGTTAATCTTGAGAATACCATCATTGTCGGAGATCTTAATCTCACTCTCCTGTCAGCTGACAAGAGAGGAGACAACATAGTTCGCGATCCGGCAAGGGAATGGGCAGAGGACCTTATGCAGGACTGGGATCTACTAGACATTAAGCCAATTTCTGGAAAGTACACTCGAACTAATAAAAGAATTGGACCCCGTCACATCGCTGCCAAGTTGGACAAATTCTTTCTTCAAAGTTCTTTTCTTCTGCTTGCATTAGAGGCTAGAGTCCACATTCTCCCATGCAGCACTTCTGATCACAAACCCATCAAGTTGGAACTAGTGTCTCAGCTTGACCTCGGTCCTATTCCCTTCATATTTAGCCCGCTCTGGGCTAAGGAATCTGACTTTATGTAATTAGTTAAGGGCATCTGGTTGCAGCAGGTCAAAGGCTCCCCCTTTTTCATCTGGGAGGAGAAGCTCAGAAGAGTGAAAAGGACTTTGAAAAGCTAGGCCAAATCTCTGCCCAATCCAGCCAACGAAAGGAAAAAAATTCAATGCACACTGGAAATTCACCATCTCTAGGCTGAAAAAGCTGACATAACAAAAGAGATTCTAGATAAAGAAGCCCAACTCTAGCAAAACTATCACAAGGCTTGTCTAACTGAGGAAGAATACTAGAGGCTTAAGTCGCGTAGCTTCTGGCTTAAAGTAGGGGACATGAACTCTTCCTTCTTTCACAAACAAGCTCAGGCAAGGAAATGTACCAACTCCATCTCCGAAATCAAAGATGGCATTACCATCCACAAGGATAATACAAAGATCAAAAAAGCAGCCTCCTTTCATTTTAAAAGTCTGTATAGTGAAGATATAAATCTGGACCAAAACTCTGATATGATGAATGTGGTCCCCTCCTTGATTATTGCTGAAATGAACCATCTCCTCGAAGCTAAAGTCACCAAGAATGAAGTCAAGGATGCCCTCTTTTCCATGGACCCAGACAAACCCCCTGGGCTAGATGGATTCTTAGCCAGATTCCTCCAAATTTGTTGGTCGATTATGGAAAAAGATCTTTACAAAATGGTTCTAAAGTCCCAAGTTTGCAAGAAAATCGGAGGCAGCACGAACTCCGCTTTTCTTGCTCTTATCCCCAAAGAGAAAGGAGCCAACTCCTTCAATAGTTTTCGCCCAATTTCGCTTTGTAATATTGGTTATAAATTGATTACCAAAGTTATCGCTAATAGTTTGAAGCTCATCCTCCCCAAAATCATTTTGGAAAGCCAAGGAGGCTTCATTCAAGGTAGACAGATTGTGGACAATTTCATTCTGGTCCAAGAGGCAATCCACTCAAGTCTGAGCCGCAATGAGAAAGGTATGGTTGTCAAACCTGATTTAGCAAATGCATTTGATCGAGTTAGGCATAGTTTTTTGTTGAAAGTCTTACATAAGCTTGGATTTTGTGAGAAATTCATAAATTGGATTCGGGCTTGCATTTTGGAGCCTTGGATTGCCCCGTTAGTAAATGGCAGAGCTATTGATTTTTTCAAAGCCACGAGAGGGCTCAGGCAGGGGTGCCCTCTCTCACCACTTCTATTTGTTCTCCAAGCCTCAGTCCTCAGTTTTTATTTAGACAAAAAAATGATGGATCAGGAAATCGCTGGGCTCTGCATAGCAAGAGGCGCTAAAAACATAAATCATGCCCTCTTTGTGGATGACACCTTGTTATTGGGAGCTGCTTTTGTGCTCATGGCCTCCAGATTTAAAGGAGTTCTGGATGAGTTTTGTATGGTCTCGGGAAGTAGTCTAAACTATGGCAAATGTCATATCTATTGTTGGAACACCACTCCCAGCTTTCTCAACTCCATTTCCAGAACCTTTGGCTTCGCAGCTTCCTCAAATTGGACTACCTTCAAGTACTTGGGCCTCCCTATTTTTCTCAAAAGAGCCTATAGTAGAGATTGGCTCCCCCAATTAGAGAAATTCAAGATCAAATTGCCTGCCTGGGGCTTTTCCTGGCTTAACATTGCTGGTAAGTTTGTTCTCATAAAATATGTTCTTAACAGCCTTCCCTTATTTCAGTTTTTTGTCCTTCTTGCTCCCATTGGCATTCTCAGAAAAATGGAGGAGATCACTCGAAATTTTTTTTGGAAGGGGGTAAGCAGAATGAGAAAAAGAAACTACTAGTCAACTGGGAATCCATCTCCAAACCTCTATTGGAAGGAGGCTTGAATTTCAAAAATCTTGGCATCCATAATATTGCAATGGGAGCTAAATTAATCTAGAGAATTATTGCTCCTAACCTTGGCTAGGCGCAGTTAGCTCTTTGAAAAAAATATTTCAAAGGCCAGCACTCCCACTGTCTAGATCACCCTCAGACGCATCCAAATACACCCTTTCTGAAACTCTGTATCAAACCCTGCCCTCTCATCAATGCTCATGCCTAATGGATTCCCGGCAATGGAAAAAGGATTAACCTCTGGACAGACAGGATAATGAATAATGAGCAGCTAGGAGACTGTAGCACACTCCAAGTGTTGCGCAGATGAATGAACGAGACGGGAATGTGTTCCCTGTGGGACATTTCCGTCTGGCGGGATTCACGTTGGGCTGGCTGGAATCTTCAAACACCCCCAAAATTGTTTATGGAGCGCGAGATCCTGTTATCCAAGCTCCACGGCTTGGCTCCAACACTGGCACGAAAACGTGACTCAAGAGGATGGGGTACGCAGGCTGGTGGATACACAGTAGCTCATGGTTACGCCAAGCTGTGTGAGCGCCCTCATGTGGCCACAAACCCAGAACTGTGGAAAGGGATATGGCATAATCCCTCCTTTCCAAAAATCGACTTCTTCAACTGGCTGCTATGCCACTCCAAAATTTTGACTGATGAAAATCTTTAGAAGTGAGGTTTCCAAGGCCCTTCAAGGTGCAACCTTTCTAAGGAAAACCAGGAAAGCGTAACTCACCTAATGCTCAAATGCACTTTCACGATGCATACTTGGACCGAGCTGTTGGGATCTTTGAGCTCCAACTTCACTTTTCCTTCCTCCATTCCTGTTCTTTTTGCTAAATGGCTGCAAAGGTATCCTGGTCACCCTCCAAAAAAAAAAACTATCAAAGTTGCTTAGTCTATTCTCCCTAAAATTATCTGTTGGCAGGTTTGGCTTGAGTGAAATAAAAGGATCTTCAGAAACCACGAACAGGATGCCAAGCTCGTGGTAGTTAAGATTAAATGCCAGTTAAAAGAGTGCCTGAGAAAGTATAAAGACGATTTAAGCCTAAGCCAACAAGTCAGGGATGGATTACAAATCAGCCGAGACACTCTTTATTTTTTGATGGGTCTGCAAAGGGAAATCCTGGAAGAGTTGGCACTGGAGGTGTCATATTGAATATAGATGACATAAGGATCCACAGTTTTGCCTGGGGTCTGGGCATCGCTTCTAGCATTCAAGCTGAGGCTTTGGCTCTTTTCCAAGGGCTCAAGCTTTTGAAAGTGCTGAACATAAGGGAGGCTAATGTAATTGTGGATTCTCAAGTAATCATTAACACTATGGTGACACATGCTAAGCCAACGGACCTAAAGCTTGCAAGGCTGATTTTCAGAATAACAGATCTCGGAGACTCATTTCAAAAATTGAATTTCTATCATGTGCTGAGAGCTAATAACAAGGAGGTGGACATTGAAGCCAACAAAGTAGCCCTTCTTACGGCTGGAGCTTTGCTCAGAGGTGGACAGGAAACATGGGAACCAATTCCTTAATTTAGAGAGTTGTTATGTTTTACTGCCTATTGTTAAATCAGTATGTATGTATCCACAAACTTGGGAAAATCTCTGAAATTGACCACATAGTAGCAACTAAAAAGAGATATGAGCTAAGCATAAATAACACGGCCTTGCAAGGTTGTGCGGTACTCGTGGAATTAGGCTCTCCTTTTGTAATCTGCTTTTTGGCATTAAGGCCAAGAATCTAATATATCCACTATCCATAAAAAAAAAAAAAAAAAACAAAAAATAAAAAAAAAAAAAATAAATAAATAATAATAATATATATATATATATATTATATAATATATATTATAAAACTAAAAAAAATCATATGAATACATGAGGAGGAGGACTATTGATTAGATTGAAAATCATCACAGTATTCCAATTAAATCTATTACAATTTATTACAATGGGGGGAGTTGAATTAAACTTAATAATAACTATATTATTGTGTCAAATTTTATCCTTTTTTTTTTGGATTATGATGTATCATTGGTTGATAAGGAAGTTTTATATAAAAAAATCACAAAATAAAAAACCAATTTTTTTCTATTATATTTCAAGTGAATTAGCTAATTTTCACCTGTCCTCACTTCATAGTAACATATTTTCTTATGCTTTAGAAAATAATTATTGATAATATTTTAATAAATTATTAAAAACAGATTCTAGTTATGAATTTTTTATATCTATGATTAATAATATAATTAAAATTTTTTTATTCAAATAAAATACTATTATTAGATAAATATAAAATATATCAAAATATATAAACAAACAATTATAAATAAAATGCAAAATGTTAATTTACAAAATTTAATCAAAACAATTAATTAAAATTTAAAATTGATCTAATTATATAGCATTTTAAAAGTTTAAAACTTTATATTTTTATTGTTTTTTAGTATCTTTAAATTAAACCGCGGCTAGTTATTATGTAATACTTGTTAAAATTTGCATTTATAGAAGCTTTTATATTTTATCTTGAAATTAAATTTATTAGAACAAGAAATACATTTTTTTAATTATTAATTAATCAACCCACTCAAACTTATAAAATACATTTTATTTCCCTCTAACTAATATTAATATGAATGCTCTTAATTAATTTTACAAAATTCAATAAGTACTTTAATAAATTTATATAAATAAATACATTTTTTACTAAAAAAATAATAATACTTATATAAAAACAAAAATATAACTAATGCAGAGATAAGAACACGAGATGTACATTCAGATATAGATAATTGTTTTAGATAATTGTTTAAAGTCTTACACTTATCTTTACAATCAGAAATAAATAATTGCTTAAAAATCCTATATTTTTTTTAAAGGAAGAGCTAGTTCTCAGCGATATGGGACCCTCTTTTAATTCCATTAATTCCATTATACTTGTTAAACGAGCTGACAACTGTCATATCATACATATCATTATACTTGTTTAAATTCTTATATTTATCTTTACATGTAAATAATTTGGAAGAAAAAAAAACTTATGTGTTATAATAATAAAATATTATTATACAATTTCAAACATTCTGATCGATTAATTCCACAATTTGTCTTCCTTAATTTCACCAGCAAAAGCGCTCCTCTTCAGAAATCCTTTCACGCTCATCTTTTTCTCGAGAGGGATATGGTTAATATTATATACATTTCCAATTTCAATAAAGTTCTTTTCTATATATTATTATTATCCTTCGTTTACTAGGTAAAGTTCTTTTATATCCTTTATTATTATCCTGATTTTACTATTGAATGAGAATTATTATTGAATAAAAATTTTAGGAGAATATAAAAATTTTAGGAGAATATCTGAGAAAATACCAAAAAAAAATAATATGGAGAATTTTATGAGAATATTTTGGAAAATATGAAAAATAAAAAGTAAAATTTTAATAACGCCCTATAATTTTTATTGAAAAAATAATAGAAATTTAGTAAGAGTTTGAATTTTGATTTAAAATTTAAGAAATCTAAATATACTTAACACATATCAATATTTGAATATTTCAACATTTTGAGTGTCCTAAAAAAATTTTGGGATACTTTAAAAAAATTTTAAATAATATTGAATTTATTTTTACCATTAAAATAAATAATTTAAACAATATTATATTAATTATTATTTTTTTAAACAAAATAAATTTACACAAAAAAATGACTTTTGAAACAAAATAATGAACAGGCCAACCAACTAATGTGTTTCATCGTAGCACAAGTTGGTAAAATACTTTATTGATAAACTTGAAATTCCATGAGAAAAAAAGCATGATGTCCTTTTCAGGCGCAATGATGGAAGAAAGACCTTTGCTGCCTTCACATGTGAAATTTCATGACAAGAAAATTATTTGCTACCTTTCACATGTAAATTCGTTGTTGTGGTTTTTAGAGTCTCGAGGATGCTTTTTTGGTTTCTCTCCGTGGCCTTCTTTAGTTTCAATCTTTTTATGGGTTACACTGGTTCATTTTTAAATTTTTATTAAAAAATTCGGGTTTCAATCTTTTAATGGGGTTAGCACGTCGATTAGTAAATTTAATATATATATATATATATATATATATATATATTTAAATTATAAATTATTAATTAATATAATTAATGGAAAATTTTTATTGTAATAACTATTAAACAATAATGTTTAAATAATTATAATTTTCAATTAATATTATAATGCTATAATTAATTGATAATTAATGATTTTGGTATCAACATTTTATAAAGTTTTACTCTTACTTTCCGGGTGGGGCCGGTGATGGGTACAGTGAGAAAAGGAAAATTAATATGCAAACCATATATAATATATTGTTTGCATATTAACTCCCCTCACCTTACTCTCAAATTATGAAAGATTGTTAGAATTTATTCCAAAAAAATTTAAAGACATTTAAATCTTTAAGGTTTCCATATTCAATTTCTTACCATTGGAGTTATTTTTCAAATGCTTGATTGAGGACCATGTTTTTTTAATTATTTAATAAGATGGGTCATTGTTTTTTTGTTATGCAAGAAGATATGTGAGTCCAATTACTTTTAAAGTTTAACCAAAGTAAAATATATACTCGTGGCTTTAAAGTATTTATCAAAATAGTGTGTCTTTAAAGTTTATTTACCAAAATAATGTGTGATTAATGTTTTGTTAATAAAAAATACACGCCATACATATCATTTTTTAGTAAATTCTAACTAAATAGTATGTGATTGATGTTTTTTTAATAAAAAATACACTTCCATACATATAATTTTTTAATAAATTCTAACTAAAATTTCATTCTTATTGAAATTAAAAGACAAAAAACAACTAAACAATTATTCATCCATCATAAATATAAATTTTCCATCTAAACTTATTTTTAAATCTCATGCCATAATAATCACAAAGAAATATTTTATATACTAAAGCCAAACAAATATTTATATATAAAAAATCTAACTTCTTTAAAAAAAAAAATGGTTTATTTAAATGTAATAAATACCAACAAATACTCAGATATACAAAATTTAGATTTCTTTCCAAAAAAAACAATTATTTCTTTAAATACTCCCAACACTCATATGTACAAATTTAGACTTCTTTGAAAAAAAATATTTCTTAAAAAAATCCCAACAGCTCACTTTGAACTTCGCTTCCTCCCAAAGTAATGAGTTCTTAAGGAGGGAATGCAGTGGGAAGTGTGAAGACGGATCAATAAAGCCAAAGACGACGATGTTACTGGAAACCACGGATCCGAAAGCGGCTACGTCTCAATCATCAAAGAAGGAACCAGAGTCGGTGGACGTTCGATGTTGATGTCTGTTTACTGGGTAGGTTAATGGATAAATTGACATAATTATTAGATGGCTAAAATTCTGAATTTAATTATTTATTTTATTTATTTAGTATTTTGAAAAAAAAATAATATTAATTAATAATAACAAATATAAACTTATTTTAATATTTAATTTATTTAGTTAGTATTTGAAAAAAATAACAATTAAATAATAATAACAAATAAAACTATTTTAAACTATAAATATACATAATATAAATAAGTTAAGAAACTTTAAAAAAGTATTTATGGTACTATTTATTAATCATAGTAATACAATGACGATACTATTAAGGATGAAATATACATAATATAATAAGTTAAGAAAACTTTAAAAAGTATTTTATGGTATATTTTATTAATCATAGTAATACAATGACGATACTATTAAGGATGAAAATTGAATAAGAGTAGGAATATGAAAATGGTGTTGAATTAAAATGTTTTTTTTTTTTTTTTTAATTAATTTATGTGAATTTATGGTGATTTTCTATAGAATTATAATAATAATAAGAAGTTATTTTTTAATGTTATAATTAAGATAAGTATTAAATTGGTATATTAAATTTTTTTGTTTGTGGGATAAGAGATTTTTTTTTTGTAGCAAGTTTATTGTCAAAGTTTATGGATAGGTAGATACTCTCTCCTCTTGATTAACCTGTGAACTCTTAAGAAGAAACACATATTTTTAATTATTAGACTCACTAACTGTCCCGTGTTATTTGCTCGAGTGTTTGGGAACATAGTTTGTTATTCCATCCCTCGAGTTCAATTCAAGGGATATGTTTTGCCCCTTGTGATAAGGCTCGAAGAGTAGGCACTTAGTAATCGTGAGGTCAGATCCCAGGTGACCCTAGGATAGATCCCACTCTAGTACTCATGGGGCCTCCAGAAGTTAGATCCCAAGTGACTCTAAGTGCCTCAGTTCTTTTAGAGTCAAATACTAGGTCAACCCTAGGAAAAATCCCACTTCAATTCTCCTAAGGTCAGATCTTAGACTACCCCTAGGTCATATGCTAGGCAATCCCTATGAGAGATCCCCACTCCAATACTCTTGACATCTCTAGGGGTTAGATCTGGAACCACTGTGGGTGCTCTAATACTCCTAGGGTCAAATCTCAGGTGACCCTAGGAAAGATTCAACTCTGGTTCTCTCGAGATCAAATCCCAAGCGACCCTAGGACAAATTCCACTCTGGTTCTCTCGAGATCAAATCCCAAGTGACCCTAGGACAAATTCCACTCTGGTTCTCTCAAGATCAAATCCCAAGCGACCCTAGGACAAATTCCACTCTGGTTCTCCCAGTCTCATATCCCAAGGAACCCATAAGACAGATCTCACTCTAGTACTCGCGGGATCATAGCCCACTAGGATACTCTCATGAAGTCTTGATAAGTCATAAGCTATTGGTATATCTAGATATTAATTATGAATTTGTCTTAACTAACTGAAGACAAATGAAAAATAATATTTTAATTATGGGATAGATTTCACTCTAGTTCTCTCGAGGTCAAATCCCAAGCAACCCTGGGACAAATTCCACTATGGTTCTCCCCGTCTCATATCCTAGAGAACCCATAAAACAGATCTCACTCTAGTACTGGCAGGATCAGAGCCCACTAGGATACTCTCATGAAGTCTTGACAAGTCATAAGCTATTGGTATATCTAGATATTAATTATAAATTTGTCTTAACTAATTGAAAGCAAATGAAAAATAATATTTTAATTACTTTAATAAAAATTTAAAAAAAAACATACTAAATATTATTCATTATGCTACCTTTTAAAAATAAATTAATACATAATTTAATTAATAAAATTAATGTATGAATAAGATACATATATAAATTTATTATTTAAATTCCTAAAATTAATTTTTCTGGATTCACAAGCAAAAGGCTTTTCGCGGGTCACCCTTTCTACAAAGGGATAAAGTTAATATCACATAAATTTTCAAATTGAATGAAGTTCTTTTCTATAATTTAATAGTATCCTTCTTTTACGATCCAATGAGAATCTGAGGAGAATATAATTTGACTATCCAATGAGAATCTGAATGTCCGAAAATATGCAATGCTTGAATAGAAAATGGAGGAGAATGCCATAATTGTCCATTAAATAGGAAATGGAGGAGAATGCCCAAATCAATACAACGCTTTATTTATAAAAGTGAAATTTCATGGGAAGAAAAACCTTTGTCGTTTTCTACAATAATGGAAAAAAATTCCTTTGTCTTGGATTCGCTAGCTTTCACATGTGAATTCTTTTTTGTGGTTTTCTGAGTCTCGACTATGCTTTTCTGGTTATGAGTAGATTTCTTCATCAAATAGGAATTTATCCCGGATCCTCAATCTTCAATTTCTTTGCATGGTAGTACTTTTTCACATGTTGATTTGCATGATTGAGGATGATGTTTTCTTTAAATGCCATGTTCAATTTATATAATTGAACATAGTGTTTTGTTTAATTTTTAAATAAGATGGATATTGTCTTTTTTTCTTTCTTTTTTCAATATTTGAATCAAGACAAACTGGAAACATTTTTGGAACATCTATGGAGACACAAGGCTAGACTTTAGAACAGGTTGTAGATGTTTGAGAAATTTTGAGTACCTTCCCTCCATTTCTCAAGATAAATGGTATCAGTGCTTAAAACCAACCCCTGTTTACATAGAGCATCAATCATCACATCATATTCTCTAAATACATGGAAGAAGGAGATTTGATGGAAATGTTGCACAATCTCCATCGCCTTTTACTTCTGGTAAGAAATATTTAAAACCTATAAATATGACTTCCCTTTCATCCAATCCATAATGCATTTGGAATCTCCCCAAACCTGTAAAATCAGATAGATTTACATTATTTGCAATGGTAAGGAGGGCCAAGAAGCAATGAGCTCCACTTTGGTATTGTTGCCCGACCCAATCCGCAAGCTGCTTTTCAGTAAATGATTTTGGGAAAATTTAATGACAAAACCACCCCCACACTATCCTTTTTGAGAGGCACCATCAAAAAAAGCTACAAGTAGCTTACTGATCAGATAAGGGGGGCCCACCACTCTTGGAGGCTTCGCTATGTATCTATTAAAAAAATCTCTAAAGAAACCAACAACTCTAGCAACTGCCAGGAACAGATTAGGGGAAAGGCTTTCAAAAATGACCTTGTTATGCAGCTTTCAAAGGCGCCAAGCAACAAAAATGGGAAGGGTTTGGAAATTTTTTCTCTTTGAAGTCCAGAAATGTAGGCACTCCTCAACAAAGTTATTATTTCTCAAGTAAGAAATTTCAGAAACATACAACACATGTTCCCATAATTCCTTTCATCCAAGGGGATACTTGTGGCAACCCGCTTATTCCACTTGGACGCCACCACTGTTTCTTTTAGTTTTCCAGTTTCCTTAATTGTAGCACAGCGTATTATTTTTGGCAATTTTTCAGGTCCTACACTTCTGAAGTCGTTTTGAGGCCCTAAACAGCGTTTTTTTTTTTTTTTTTGGAAAATAAGCAAACATGAGTTTTTAACTCATGTTTGCAACCGAAAGTTGTAGTCCTCGGATAGATCTTTCTAACGAGGTATTGTGTCCATCAAACGGAGAACGTATGCCAAATTTACAACCCCGAGAAGTTGATGTACCAACTCACTGAAACGACACCCATAGTTTTGGTGCTTTATCTCTTAGGGTTAGGTTTTTGGATGTTTAGGGTTTTTCATTGTTTCTCAATAATAAATAGGCCTTCAAGCCTCATTCTAACATAGTTCAAAGGTATGTAGCCGCCATATCTCTTCTCAGAGATGTTACCGTTGCTTGAGCTAGTTTATTTTCATTTTGTTTGTAAGCATATTTAAGTTCTTTGATATTAATGAAATGAAGTGTTATTTTTGCTGCTTCTTTGTATTTGTGGTTATATTTGTATTTTTTTACGTTCCTACATAAGTCTGGATCATCCTTAGTTAACCTACAATTAAGGAAGAGATGAACTATATTCATTTATCCAAACAGGTAAAGACAACAAGTATTAGGCCCATTAAAACCCCTTTTTGCAAGTTCTCCCAGTCATAATTATAATGTTATTCTCAAGTGCCGACCACATAATAGTCCTAATCTTAATAGGAAGGTTCCACTTCCAAAGCTTAGAAGTCCAACATTTAATATTAGGAGTACACAAAGTAAAAAAGACAGCCTCATAAGTTGAACTAGCCACCACTTTCCCAGTGTTTTAAGCCCAAACAAGTTCATCATCTTCCTCCTGTGAGAGGAAAACCCCATTAATAGAAAGGATTTCAACAAAATTGTCCCATTTTGTAGCGTGAGCCACTTGCAAATCCAGATCTCTAGACATGAGCCACTGACTTTGGGAACAGTTAAAGGGGAAAGCAATGTTGGCTTAGCCCATAAGGTAAAGCCCTTTGGCATTAAGGAGAGCAACCAGGGAATGAGGCATAACTGAGATGTTGTTTCCCCCATAAATGGACATTTGCCCAACCTGTTTTGACATCCATTTCCAACCTTCAAATAAGTTAATTGAAGATCCAAGGGAAGGAAGAAATCACACCCCTCCAAACCATCAAGCCAGCATGCACTGACTTAGAGATAGAGGAGTGCATCCAGTCAACCAAAGAGACTTTATTAATATACTTATCCTTTAGTAGCTAACTCCATAGCCATTTTCCAAACAAATCTGCCCAAAGGGTCTTTAGGGTCAAGGTTTTACCAAACCAAAAAGATTTTTTTAAACCCCATCCACCCATGCATTTGGGCTTAGATAGGGACTCCTAGTTAGTAAGGTGAAATTTTCCTTTTTTCTTCTTCCCCGGCCATTAAAAGTTGAACATAGATTGTTTGTTTTTGTTAAGGACGAAGGAAGGAACTGTTGACACCTAATCATCAAGATTGGGTGAATATAATGTAAATAAATAATAATTAATATGAACAATCATCGGGATATGAAGTGAACAGTCTCTTCCTCATGTATATAATAAAGACCAACCTGAAGGAATGAAATAAGAATCAATTTGTTTTGAGGAGTTACTGCCTGGCTTGACATGGTATCAGAGCCAGCTCCCAAAATTAGTTGTAACTCCCTTCTGCCTATTGCGTTCTATGTCCACTGCCCTTGTGGAGTCTGTCTTCTGCGCTCTGTCTACCATAATTAATTCTGCGCCATGTCTGCCATGCCTCAGCTCTTAAAACCTTCTGAATCGCTGTGTTGAATGCCTTGAGGTCGTGTTGCTGCGTTGAATTCCTTTAGGGAGTGCTGTTGAGAGAGTTTACTGCGTGAATGGTGCGAAACACTACTGCACACTTGTGAGCAGCCTTGGTGGTGAGTTGCTTCCTAAGTGGTGAGCTGCTTCCTGTTTCCTCCCGTAGACTTATGACCTGTCTGCTTGATACAAGCCATGGAGCCAAACTAAACGTTCGTATGAGGATTCGAAATAACAGCCTTGGGGTTTCTGGTAGAGCCCCACCTCCGGACCACGCTAGAGAGAACGGGTTAACGAACAAGAATAATATTAAAGGCATGGAAATGTATTTACACTGGTAACGCTGGTATCATTACATTATTACATTGTATTTACGTTGTTGATATTTACGCTGCTGATATTTAAGGCTTCTGATATTTAAGCTGCTGATATCATTACATTGTATGTATGCTGGAAGCGTTACCTTTGTGTTTGCGTTGAAGTTTTTTGCATATCATTACATTGTATGTACACTGGAAGCGCTGCCTTTTTGTATGTGTTAAATTTTTTGTCATATAAAATGTATTGAATGCCAATTCCTATGATATTGTAACGTTGGTCCTACAGTTGAAGTTTTTGGCATATAAAACGTGTATGCGTTGAAATCTTTGGCATATAAAATATGTTTAATGCCATGTGTCAAATAGAGTTAAAAAAAAAAAAAACAAAAAACAAAAAACAAAAAACAAAAAACAAAAAACAAAAAACAAAAAACTAGGTCATGGGTCAAAGCACTGTAGCATGAAGTGTTGGATGCACTGCACAGATTTTTGTATTTACAGTCTTGGGTATTGACATTTGCTATTGAGTTGAATTTGTTGTCCAGTCATATCAGAATAATATTTTTCCCCATTAAGAGTAAAAGTTTTGCAGCAGAAGCTTTTGTTACAGTATGCATTCAATCGTATCCATTGTGGGAATAGTTCTCACTGGCAAAGAGAACTATCCTGAGTGGTCCTGGATGATAAAACACACCCTTATTTTCAATGAGTTGTGGAAAGGAGTGTGCATTGGAGATGGAGACAAACAGCCAGAACAACGTACATCAGACAAAGAGCTCGCCATTTGGGAGACAAGAACAGCAAAGCCTATGCATTAATTGCAACATCTGTAGGTGAAGAGGTGAGTCGCCATATTACACCATTTTCAACTACTTTTGAAGCCTTACAAAAGTTGAAAGAACTCTATGACTCACATTCTGCACTTGAATTTGTTCAACTCATGATTAAACTCTTCACT
>APFE031293461.1:3791-15237 GCA_000404065.3 Pinus taeda
AATCCTTCTTCCCCACCAACCTAGCCTTTGTTCCTTTATGTTTAAAAAAAAAAAAAAAGAGTTGTATAAGCCTGAAAACCAATCTCTGATTGGCAGTCTTATACAGAAAATGTAGAGTGAAAATTAGAGACACTTGACACTCTATATTTTCCAAAAAAAATCTTCCTTTCTTCATCATTTCCATTTTTCACTCCACTCACTTCATCTCACTTCATTTCATTTCCATTTTTACTCCACTCACTTAATTTCACTCCATCTCATCCATTCCATTCCATCAATAAAAGTTTTTTCCTTCCTATGATCATTTACATACAAATAGTTATGGTCTAACTATCTTTGTTTAGCTAAGTGGTTGTTGTGCCAAGTTTCCGCAGTCGGAATCAATTTCTGCAGCCAGAAGCAGTTTCCGTAGCCACCACTCTGTTTTTCAAAATTACAGTCAAGGAGTTAGTACAATAAAATAAAAATGCAGGTATGACCAAGCATGAAGACATGGATATGGGGCGTCCACAGACATCAACAGGGAGCAATTGAGTAAGGGCTACTGAACAACAAAGACAAGGATTCTAAAGGTATGGTCAAAAATTTATTTCAAATAGCAATTAAAGGCACAAATTTGCATAGTTATTAAAGCATTAAAACTCACTATGTGTGTGCAATGATTATTATGATAGCTCCACTACCATTCCACGACCTCACTCCATAAATCATACATTTACTCCCGAAACAGTCTCATGATTATTTTTCGGGTTCAACTCATAAATGAACTACACTCCCGCACTCCACTTATATTCATGAGACATGACCTATGTGGATACGGCTCCTCTCCACCATACTCTGTGCAGTCATTTTATCAAAGTGTAACGTCTCACACAGCCGTTTAATTCAAAAATTCTGACGCCATTTCACTTGTGTTAATCCGCATTTCATTAGCATATGCCTCCATTCTATCTCTGCTGCTCATCCCCTGTTCCTCTTACAACTCCTGAACATCCCAATTCCCGTATCGATTTTCCATCTCGGTCATCGTCCTTCCACAAACAGAACCATCCTACCTCTGATAAAACCCTCATACAATACGCACTTGAATTTCCGAGAAGAATTTTCAACCAAGGAAGATGGGACGGCTACTGAGGGCAGAGCCGGAAGGGATTAAATTTTTAGAAGGGTACCCTCAGGCAAAGGAATTGCTGAAGAAAGCCAAATGGCTTCATTTCATCCAGAGATTCAAAGGCCATAGTAAGGAGGTCACGAAAGCCTTTGCAAGGTCTTTCAATGACCAGGTGGTAGAGATTGGAGACCTGAAATTCACGGTCACTGAAGCCTCAACTGTTGCAGCTATAAATTTTCCCTGGGAAGGTGAGCGTTGGTTTAAGAACAAAAGTCTGGACGAGCAAGAATGGAGAGTCATATTGCGTAACCCAGGTATGGATGTTACTATATTTACAAGAGGGATTCCTGTTAATGCACTAAAAGAAGAATGGGCAGGCCTACTATTAATCATTCAAAAATTTATTACTTGTGAAGGCTGGTTTGGTATGATGTACATGTATCACACTAGGCTCTTGATGAACTTTCTAGAGAAACAAGCTCTTAATTTGCCCTATTTCTTACTGTTGAGTTTGAAAAAGATGAGTACTACAGTCCAAAAGAACATAGGAGATATAGAGCCTCATTTGTACCATCATGGATTAGTGAGGATTCTAGTCGAAGACGAGTTGAAAAGAAACAAAGATACTTGGGAGAGGTTTCTAGTGAGAAACTATTTTCAAGAACAATCTGAAGCCCCGAGAAGCAGTACACCAAAGGCACCGAGAAAGAGTAGGAGAAAAGGAAAAAGTGTCATAATCCAAGACTCTCCTATTGATAAAGCTCAAGAAACTATTCAAAAAGAAAAGGAGGAAAGAATTAAGGACAAAAAGCAAAGAAAGTTGAAGGGAAAGAGGAACTTACAAGATGTTTATCAATCACCAGAACCATCTATAGAGGAATATTATCGTGTTATCAGAGAGACTAGTGCATCTCCAAAAACAAGCTGCCACAACTAAGAAGGAAGAAAAAGTGAAACAAATTATGGAAGAGGAAAGTACTAGCCCACAGTACTTAAGAAGGAGCAGCAGACTCAAAGGAAAGTGGAGAAGGATACAAGTAAAAGGACCCCACTGCATTGATTTGGGTCGGGAAACACCTAAGAAACCTCAAGCGGGCCATAGTCCACCTCATCCTCTGCCTGATATTGAAGCCAACCCTTCTGATGTTGATGAAAGCCCTTCTCAGCCAAAACTAGAAGACTGTCCTCCTCCTCAACAAGACTTTGAAGCCAGCCCGAGGCAAACACCTGAAATTGATCCAAAACAACAAGAGGTATATGACTACCTTGAATCTTTAGAGAAGAGAGCTGCAGGCTCGAGCACACCATCCATTCTTCCTCACATGACACAAGATGCACAGATTCAAGCTTTAAAACAAGAAGTGTTTGAATTGGAAGTTCTAAACAGGCACATCAAACAAGAAAATGAGGCATTAAAAGAGCAAAGCAAAGTGGACAAAATTATTCATGATAATACCATGTTACATATGGGTTTGTGGCAGAAGAAGAACAAGAAACTAAAGAAGAAGTGCAGAAATTTGAACAGGGAATTAATCAATCTCAAGTTCAGATGTTTGATAAGGAAACCCAGGATGGTGGTAGCACCAAGAAAGAAGAGGAGAGGACTGGATGTCTTAACAGAGGCTTCAGAATACATAGACTAAAGGGAGATGACTAAATTTTGGTTGCATGAGGACATGCAACACCTTCACAGTGGGGGTATGTTTAGTCCCAAACTTACACCTTCCCTACATCCCTTTTTAGCCTTTTTCTCCAGTTACCTGAACCTCTAAGCTATCAAATCACTGCATAAAGTTTTAAATGAGTATATAAATGGTTTCCTAACTATGTTTTGTGACTGCTATTTGGTTAGATTTTTGTTCAACCAGCTGCGGAATCTGCCACTTTCCGCAGCCAACATCAGTTTCCGCAGCCTTTTTGTTAAATTGTATGCTACAGGTGTCCATTGAAGAACTTAGCCACATGGGCAAGCCATAAAGGACGTGGACATGGAACGTGTCCCCTTGGATCAGCCAAATCATCCATAGAAGCCTGCAGTCAAGGTCGGTCAAACGATGGTCAACACAAGGAGTTAAGCGGTGGCACGGCTCTGTTTTCAGCACGAGGAGGATTGCGTAGCAAGGTCCTGAGTTTTAGGAGGTGTATTAACACATAGGGACTGCTCATTGACTGAATCCAACAAACCATCTCTTGGATTTACTGTCCACGACCACCATGCTATTATAACTCCGTATTTTGTCTTTTACGTGCTTGGCTACCATCACAGGCCGTGTTAGTTTGTTATGAATTTTCTTCTATAAATAACGCATCTCCATATGCGTATGGCTAGTTATTTGTTGTATGTAAAACTTGACTGTTTTAAAAGCCTTTGAGCCGAGACTTAGTCTCTATTTCATAACTGTTTTGCAATATATGAGAAGACATTGATTTCTCGTTCAATTTTGTGATTGGTTCTGATTGACCGAGGGTGCAGAGGGCCCCTGTACACCAAGGTCTTGTATTTGATGTATAGTTGTATGTTTTTCTTCATTTTACGCTTTTGATACCATAGATACTTGCTGTACATATTAAATTGCTCATGGTTTATGTCATTTGCTGTTCATAAGTCTCTTTTATGCTTTCATTTGATTGTCAATTTATCAGTGTTTGTATTTCAGGTTCTAATAGGAAGCCCGGGCAGTACATATAATTTTTTATGACTAATGATATGATGGGATTATCTTGTCCTACTGTTGATTTGTTTTATTGATTTTAATTCCAGCACTGCTTATTTCTTAGTTTTGCTTTGATTCATTTACTTTGTTGCAAGTTAGTGATTAGACTATTCATATCATTCTTCAGTTACCAAATGATGAGGGATGGTAGAGTGAATGTGTAGCTTAATCTTAGTTTTATTTCATGCAACTTAGATATCAGATCATTCAATTTGTGTATGACTACTTCCTATAGCCAGAGCGAGTCAAATGGTGAGGGGTCAAAAATGAGTTGATGTGATATGATTAGTTTACTTTGCTTTCAGTCTTTAAATTGCTTTGAGTTCAGCCTTTTCTCTTCTTTATAACAACAGCAAGGATACTGGGTTCCATAGTCATAGTTCATTGTTTTGTTAATTAGAATCTAGGCACATCTTGATTTCATCATTGTAAAGTTTGAACACCGTTAGAACACTTTGAAGTTTGGAAATTATTCGTTGAATACAATTGTCCATACTTGATTACTAGAATCACCATCTCACACACCATCTCACATTAGGAAATCAACAAGAAAATAAATCCAAAAACAAACCAAAAAACTAAAAACGACAAAGAAATAAGAAAATGGTTATCTTGCATAGATAGTGCACTTCACTTCAATAGTTTACGACTCCCGGATTGACAATTCATATAGCAATTTAGAAAACACTAAATTGACCAAACACATCCCTGGAAACTCTGTTGCTCCCAAATGACATCTTAGGGCGGGTTCCTGTACTAAATTTTGAATATTGGGACCTCGCTAATCACGAGAAATTCATGCATTTAGCAAATTATCATCTAATGCACCAACGGATTTACACGATTGCTAGAACGATCGAATTGGAGCGTGGACATGGCTCAAGGGTGTAGAGAAAGCTAGGATGATCAACCTACTCTGGATACCACATTACCACCGCGCCCCAGGGATCATCTTTGTCATTAGGCAGCTGATATGCTTGGCGAAGGATGGGTGTTTGTGGCTGGAGGAGCCCATTCCCATCACAGACCAGTTGATCCATTAGATCACATGTTTGCCTTACTCAGGGGAGGATCCAGCCAATATATCAGAACAAAAAGGTGGTGAGTTGGCCCTCGCGGAAGCTATGAAGAAGAAATTCAAGTTGGAGAAGAAGAAGCGAAGATATGCCATCTCCAACATTAACAACCCTGCAATCAAGGTAGCAACACAAATATTAGTAGGGAAGGTGATGCGGAAGTGCTACATGGATGAGGTTCCTATGCCTATGATTGCATCAGCAACCCAATGTGCTGAGGGAGTCCAGTTCAACTGGGCGAATTATCTATGCGGCGAGTTCCTTGCAAACTGTCACGAGGCACGAGAGCAGAGCAAGACATTCCACTACGTGTGGCTCTTGCTATAAAATGTACTCGTGGCATGGGAGCTACCAGGAGATAGCCAATTCCCTTCAGTTGCGCTGGACCTTCTAGAGGCAGTGAAGTATGCTTCATTGTGGGTGACCAAGGATGCACAGCACATAAAGAAAGCAAGATCTTTTGGATCTTGACGGAAATTAGTATCCATATGGGGATCAATTGCAAGTCATGGTTGTCACCCACAGTATACGCTAGTTTGCAGAGCTTTGCAGAGTTCAAAGTGGATTTCCACCATGTATTTATCAGGGCATGGAAGGACCCTACAAAGACATGGCATAACTTACCATATCTGGCAACTGAAGACGTTAAATTTGCAGTCCTCGAGTCTTGGCCACCGGAGTGGCGCGTTGTAATAGTCTCCACAGTGGAAATGAAAGAAATAAAACTGCGAATTCCACAGCTGGATGAGAAGCGCGGGAAAGAAGAACCAGAGACTAAGACCTAGGCAACACGTGACGCCGCAAAATTGGCCAAACAGCAGAAGAGAGGAAGAGAAGAGCGCGAAGGGCAAAAGTTACCTTCGCTTGGGACTAAAGCGGAAAGAGGAGCTAACATGACAAGGTGGCACGAACCTATAGATGACATCCACCCAACTCAAGTGTCAGCAACCATAACAGTAGGCAGTGCCATGAAAGAAAACCAAGGCGTCAAAGACATCCTTCGACCCAATCACCCTCAAGGGGATTTGCACGATATTGGAGAAACTGTGAAGAATGTCACTGCAGAGGCCTTCCAAAAGTTAAGAGAATAGTAGCAATTAGTATTAGGGACTCTTTGGACAGAGTTGTGGGAGTTGTAGGCTCACACTCCACAAGCTGGCACAGTGTCCACTGGCCTTGGGATTGACACTTCAGCTGTCGTGGAGATGTTGTGCACAAGGGTGACCAATGCGATAGTGCTACCAGATGGGGGACTTAATACATAAAGTGAGACCAATAGGCCCATGTTCAGCAGCTTGAAAGGGGTGGGCTTGAATATGGTCGTGCTCCCTTGAGAGACACTCCACCTTTTGCAAGATGGAGTCACTGCAGAAATTAGGGCCCGGGAGAGTCGTGCTCTGCAGGTGATGAGTGAGAAGTACATCAATATCGAGTAGTTGGGACTGCAGTGCAATGAGGTAGTGGAACAAAATAAGAAGATCATGCAGGTTGTGGAGGAAGCCTTATGAATGGTCCTGAAGTTGGACATTCAGGTAGAAGAACCGATTGAGGCGTGCATCTGTAAGTTGGCCATAGGGGTGTACGACGCTCGGACAGAGATGGCTAGGACTCAGCTGGAGCTGAACCTGTAGATCGCAGAATTGCAGTTGAGGGCACAACCTTCAACTCCACTCGAAGTCAAGGAATAGCGTGCCACCGTTGTTACAAGAGAAATAGTGGCAGTCGACAGTACAGTAGCAGACTGCATGCAACTTTTTGAACAGTCATTCAAGGTCCTGACCACCCTGCAGGAGGACCCGAATGTAGACCACCTAGAGATAGAGGCACACGAGCGACAACAAAGATATGACGAGGTCAAAGGGACCACACAGACAGTCGCCCTTACTTAGAGGCTTGCACGGATGCAGGAGGCAAAGGCGCTTAAGGAAAAGGTGGATGTCGCTCGACACAAAGAAGCAGTCCTGAAAGTGTGTCTATAGCCATGGATAGACGAGGCATATATGATCACAACTTCCATTGAAGGAAATCTCGTGACACTACAAGAAACTCCACAGAATATTTAGGGTAGTAGTTCAGTGGCATTAACTAAACAGAGAATGGAAGAAGTCTAGCAGGCGTCCGCTCAGTGCGCTGCCAGGGTTGCGGTCATCCAAAAGGAGCTGGGAGGTCGTTCTTGCTAAGATTTTCGTGTCTGCAAAGTGAATTAAGGGTGAGTCACGATGTTTGTGTTGGGGGCCTGTTGGGAATGAGATCCCCCAAGAGTCGTTTTGGGGCTAAAAGCCCATATTTTGGTCAAATTTTGTAATCCAAGTGTAAAGACTCCGCATTTTTTGGTCGCGGAGCGTGTAGGTGTTAAAGAGTCATAGGGTTGTCTGCCCTTATTTTGGAAATGTAATGTCAGATGTAAAATCTCTACCCATGGTCTGCGGACCATGGGATTGTATAAATAGAGCTAAGCTCTAAGTAGTTTGGGGGAAATGAAGAGAAAGAGAGTCATAACTTTAGAGCAAGAAGTCTAAGTCTTGGGTCATAGTGTAGGTAAAGGCTTTGTAGCGGAGTGTTCAGAGGCCTAGGGTAGAAGTCTGCAGCTGAGTGCATGGACCCCTGCAGCTAAGTGTGCAGGGAGGGTCGATTTTGTAATCATCCAGAATTATCAATAAAGAGAAGTATTCTACAATTTCTGTGTCATTATTTCCTTTTTATGCATCTTGTTATGTTGGGTATGAATTTCACTTATAATTCTTATATGATGCGTGAATGTATGTAAATTTGTTGGCTAAGTGAATGCAAGCAAGAAAATTTGTTACTCAAAGCTAACTAAGATCGGTTAATAAGATAAGTAAGACACTTAGTCTAGTTTGGGAGATATCGCAGTTCGCTGCCCTAGCAGCGTAAAAGTCCCTGAGCCGCAGGTTAGGGCTGTGCGAAGACCAACTGTACCCTTTCGCAAAGGTACTTAAGGGTGGAACAGAGGACTACGAAACCAGTGTGAAGGCAGGTATAGCCGGAATAAACCAACATCACAACCATCTCAAGGGTGTGGAAACTTGGTTCTAGCATCCCCCCATACTGCTTCAAGTGAGACTTCAGTCCACGCTCCGCGAGCTAATGCCAAAAGGGCCAGTAGTGGAGGTATTTGTTTGGCTAATTAATTTTGAACCTAGGCCAAGCCCCCTCAATCCAACAACTCTAATACTATAGAAAATCTCTCTTACGATGATCCTTATCACATATCCAACACTGCAATGGTTCACTACCAACGCCTCTAGCTTGCTTCTCTCCACATTCCTTCTCAGTTGTATTGAATCTCTTGTAAGTAAATGCATTTTCTTTATCACTTGCATCTTGAGGTCTTCCTCTCTTTGGTGGCCATTTTCCTTTAGCTTTCACATTTATTTTCAAGTCATGCTTAGGCTCAACTTTTCACTTCGACTGCTCGTAACAATGCTTCAACTTTGGATGGCCTCCTCCAATGATCTAGGCTCATCGAACTCAATCATATCTCTGTATACAACTGGCAGTCCACTGATGAATCTATGAATCTTAGACTTCTGCTCCCTGAGGTAAGGCACATATCTCAACAACTCCAAAAAATTTCTAGTCTACTCATCATCCGTCATAGAACCGATCCACAACTCATAAAACTCCTTAACTTTGTCATCATATTACCTCTCAAACAAGTACTTCTTCTTGAAGAACATTTCACATGCATGCCAAGTCAAATATTCCTCATGTATACCTTTGACATTCTTCAATTATTCCCACCAAATATCTGCTTTACCTTTGAGACCGAAAGTGGCTATCTTTTCTTTCATGTTTTCTGAATCATCATGCAATTGGAAGATTTTCTTCATACCCAACAACCATGCCTTTTCATATTGTGATTTATTCATCTCTCCATCAAAGTTAGGTGGATTTTCCTTCTTGAAATGATCCGGAAAGTAGCCCCTATCACTCGTCCTGTAAGGATGATAATGATGACGATCATGATGCCTATCAAAACCAGAATTGGAATTGTACCCGTGTCGATCACCTCTCCTATCTGGAGTGTCCAACAACCTGCCATCTCTGATCGTGTCAGATATATCTGACCTGTGTCTACTAGGAGACCTACTTCCATATGCCCCATTAGTTTTGTTCTCATGTCCATGGCTGATCCGAAATGGTCCCTGTTGCTGCAAATATGAAAAACTCTGAAGTAGTATGACATTCATCTTTGCTTGTTTCTCTTATGCTTGGATGATTTTTTCATTGCCTGCTTTGCAACTCCTTATTTCTTCCTTCAAGCTTATCAATGTTTCTCCCAAGTAAAAAGAGCTCCCCACACCATGTTTCCCATCTGATGCATAGGGAGATTCTATGTAGTCTACCACCTTTCTAACCATATGATCTCTTTCCTACAAGGAATACTATGTCAGCTGTGATGCAGGAAAGTGTTCCCTCTGCGGATAGAGGAAAACCCTCTAGCCCTAGAGTGGGTCTAGTCACAGCAAAGACAGATCAAAAATAGATTTCCTTAAACAGTCATAGTTGGAGGCCTACCTCAACCAGCGGTCCATGAAGTTTCGTTGCGCTACTTCAGCTTTTGCTTCTTTCTCCTCAATCAGTGATCAACCTGAAACAATGCAAAGGAAATACAACAAAGCACGTAACCGGAAAACAAAAATGATCTATTTACTCACAAAGTCAAGAAGTCATGAGCTATCAAGTAAATTACATACAAGACATAGGAAAACATCATTGATTGTATTAATAATGAAATAAGAGCAAGCTTCCAACCAAAATCTTGACATCGCAAGCCTTCTCAGAGGATCCAGCCAGTGTATTCCTCAAGCATTCACTCTTTAAAGATGGATCTCCCAAACAAAGTCTCTCTCTCACTTATAAGTTTTAACACAAAGTTAAGGGCACTTCACAACCTTCCACAAGCTATCAACAATCCCACACTTGTCACACCCACACCAGCTATCTATCAAACTCAAAAGCACTAACAGCACTGCTCAATCCAAGAAATTATCAACTAGCTGATCATAGAAATGGTGAGTGTTTAAATAAGAGAAGGAGTCTCCATGAAAGTTGGAAGAGAGAGCTTATCCCCAAGGAAGGTAGCACAAATGATGGAACTGCCATACCAGAGGAGGAAGGGTGACACAAACTATGCCAACAACCAGGTCTGGAGACCTCCAGAAGGCTGATTGTTGGAATGAATTTGCCCAATCTATATCATCGTGAGTTTATAACTAAGCTTTGGCGCTGACATCACTAGTAGGTAATGTAGCTAGTCAGACCGTCACTAAAGGTAGCAAATAGCCTCACGCCAGAGCATGAAATCCAACCGTCGCAGGAAACAAATGTACTTCCGTGCTGGAAGCACGGCTGGACTATTTACGACCACTGTCCATCGTGTATATTAAGTCCATTCTCGTGATGGGGCAGAAAACTTAGGAAAAGTGGGTCAATTGGAAACATAAGAGAGCATTTGTTTAGTATGAGCATGTTTTACTTGGACACATGACACAGTAGAAAGACTGGGGTGAAGGCAGTGACAAATTACTGTTTGACAGATGCCCCCTAAAGTATGAAGCCTGAGAGAGTGGGAGGGGTGAAATGCTTTACGAAACTGACTGAGCTGCAACACCATCTGGAAGAACCTGTAGGCACAAGTACAACTGATATCTCTGATAGTGAAATAGATGTAGTCTAGGCATAGGCGCAGCCATCCAAAAGACATACGAACTAGGTCTATGGTATGGACACAGCCACCCAACTAATAAGACCATGACAATGATAAAGGTATGGTCGCAGCCATCCATGAAGACTCAGGTATGGTCGCAGCCATCCATCAACGAGCCATGTAATCACGAACCAATCCATGCAGCCTGAACATGTGTAATCTGAGTTCGGGGTCTTGAACCCAACCGATCATACTACAAATTCTAGCATGCAAATAGATGTGCTGAAGTCGAGCATGATAGAAAGTCGCTTGATTACCGGCCAATGAGGGGAACCGTTAACAAGCACGAGAGGAACCACCAATAATGCCAATGGTTCTAAAGGTACTATCCAGTACAAACCACGAGGTGTGAAGAATGAACTGAAGTTGAACACTCGTGGAATCACCTAATCGACGAACAATGATGAAAGTTGACTGTCAGGCACAAAGAACTTGCCATTGAGGCATGCAAGCTCCAAGGTACCAATGGGGATCTCTAGATCAATCTCCTGGATAATGAGCTGACGTCGACAAGAGAAGATCCATCACAGGGGGGCCATAATGTTTCCCCCATCAACGACACGAGATAAGGAACAAGCAGTAGATGGCGAAACAGAGTATCAGAGGAGGAGGCAAGGATGTAAACTGCAGAAGGATTATACTCTTGAACATGTCTGTGACACAACTCTGGAGGGTGGCATCATTCAGGTACCAAGGGATCAGAGGCTTGATGGAGACAGCATGGATCAGATGGAATGAGGCTAAATGGAAACCCAAGACCGCGAAAGGCCAAATGACGATGTATGGATATCCCAACCTGACAAGAAGCAAA
>APFE031293463.1:0-10397 GCA_000404065.3 Pinus taeda
TCTTCATGAGTCATGCTAGAGCTTTCAGGTTCCTTACTAGGTGTTTACATTTTCTTTCCTCGGGGCATCAGTTACCGATAATAATTCTCTACTATGCCCTTTGAATTCCTTCAAAATAAATTTCAAACCAATCTTAAGCAAAAATTTAAAAGAATCTAAACACCTTTTTTTTACTTTGTAGGAGCTCAATATTTCCTCTGATGTATCTCTGTACATTTAAATCATCCAGTTCTGAAATTTCCACCTGTCGTATCCCTATTCGTCCTCTTTCCAATGCCACCAGTCTGATCCAAATTGGATTCTCCAAGGTAGAGTTATGCGAAATCTCCCACAGTGACCTGATTATAGACTAGTTCAGTAGAGCGAACTTGTACGACGTGCCACGAGTCACTGTTTCAAGCTTTAGCTCTGAAAAATATATAGACAAAACTATAGTTTTCCCCCTTTCTGCACCTTCTTACGAAATTTCAATCCAATGCTCAGAGAAAAAGTTATGACGATTTTCCCCAGGTCACCTGTTTGGAATGTAATTCAGGACTCTGCAAAAAGACCAATTTCCTCAGATCATATCGCCGCAAATGTAGTGCAAAAAGCTCTGAAATTCAGACCTGAGATTTAGCACGATGTCTTAGGCAATAGGGGCACAACAATATTAATAAGAGGTAAAACTACAATAGTAATGGGGTAATCACTAGTATTATGGGGATCCAACATCTAGACCCATTATAAATGCATCTATCCTACTTAAGCATAATTCTGTGTTGCATGAAAGCTACATAGAATAGTATGCTCAGGACATGGACTTTAAGGATGTATATTAAACATTGATTCAAGGCAAAAGAGTAGAATAATTGGACTATCATGTGAAGGACCAACTCTTATATCATTGTGGGAAACTTTGCATTCCACAAACTAAGAGAGTAAAGATAATCACGGAAGCACACACTTCTCTAATATCAGGTCACTTTGGAGTAAGTAAAATAGTTGCATAGCTGCAAAGATTCTACTATTGGACGAAAATGAATGAGACAGTTTCTAGATATGTGAAGGGATGTGCTATGTGTGCTAAAAGCAAGCCCAGTAACAAAAAACTAGGCTTATAAACTCCATTACCAGTTCCTTCTCACCCTTGGGAAAGAATTTCCATGGATTTTGTTGGAGGACTGCCTAAATCTAGGAAAGGTCACGATTATCTGTAGGTTGTTGTGGATAGGTTTAGCAAAATGTGTATTTTGATACCCTATAGTAAACAAATTACAACCGAACAAACTGCAAAATTATTCTTTGAACATGTATGGGTTCATTTTGGATTTCCACTTCTATTGTATCTGATCGAGACACCCGATTTGTGGGGAAGTTTTGGTCAAGTTTGTGGGAACTAATGGACACCAAATTAAATAAAAGCACAACTTTTCATCCACAAACAGATGGCCAGACAGAAGTAGTTAACATGACGGTGATCCAGTTACTGAGAGGATACTATAGCAAACATCCTAAGCTTTGGGATGAGCACTTGTGCTATGTGCAGTATGCTTACAATAGAGCCAAACACTCTTCTACGTAGAGATCTCCTTTTGAGACCTGTTTTGGTTTCATACCAAGGTCTCCTTTGGATTTTGTCTTTGGTAAAGGTACCATGGTTGATAGACACAGTGAGGTGGACAAGGCAACTAGGTTCATTTAACAGATCCAGGATATCCACCAGGTAGTACAGGAGAAACTAGAAAAGAGCCAGGCCAAGTACAAGGCTAGGCATGATAAGCATCAGATGGAGCATAGTTTTCAAGTTGGAGACCAAGTTTGGCTATATATCAGCAAGGATAGAATACAAGGTTAAGGTAAAAAGTTAAAACCTATCAAGTATGGAACCTTCAAGATACTTGAGAAGGTTGGTGAGAATGCTTTTTGCCTTGATCTTCCAACTTACATGCAAATATACTCAGTCGTGAACGTAGATTGCTTGAGGTTGTTTGAAACTTCAATGATTGAGGACCTTGAAGACTAGAGTCAATTACCTTCTGTTGATGACCTGCTACCTGAATACCTTAATGAGTTACAGGAAGACACAGTGCTGGACAGGAAGGTGAGGACAATCCGTAGTGGATAGGTGGAATACCTTAGGGTTGGGCATAAAGGTTTGAAGTCGAGCAATGCGAAGTGGATTAGATTGGACAAGTGAGATAGTAGTTTCCTCACTTAGTTGATGCTTGAAGAAAACCAACTTTTGGTGGTCCAAAAGATTTTTCAGTAGGGAGGCCATGATCTGAATCGGATCCATAAATGACTGACAAAGAACCTTGACTGTATCGGGATGAAACAAAGCTCTAAAGAATCCAAAACAACATCAAAAACACCCTGAACCAGTGGTGATGGCAGCCGATGTGGAACGACAAGGACCTGGGTCAAAGCACGCTGACCGAGGCCCATGGAGACTGTGTAGATGACCAAAGTAGCCCCTGGGAGCCTTGGATAGGGAAAAATATGTGGTTTTCACATTGCTGGGCGAAAAGGGCCGAAATGGAGAAGCCTTAAGCCCTTGGTCACGTTGGGAGCTAGAGAACCGCGGGTGGAGAAACACAAAATGCTAAAGGACAAAGGCAGGACCCATGCCCTAGAAACCGACAGTTTTGATCAGGGTGCCCTTGAACAGTAAGAGGTTTTGGAGGAGAGTGGAGTGATCCCACTCAGTGATCGGTGCGTGGCAGCGGAGGTGAGAGAAAAACCGTCATGATCGCATGCTATCGGTCAAGCAAGTCAACCACGCTCGACGTGCATATGACGTCGGATCTTGAGGAGCCCAGATCTAACGGTTGAGATTGTACCCGATAGAAAGAAACAGAATCGACAATGAAATAAGCCATGATTTAAAGGGATTTGGAATCTATTTGACCACCACGATGGAGAAAGAACGTATCCACGACATAACCGAAGAAATGAATTGACGAGCAAGCTGGCGCTATTCCGATGGGGACACGTGGCACTTCCCGAGCGTTCATGCTAATGCCGAACAGGGAACTCCAAGTGCAGCTACAGAAGGAGAATCAACACATGCGGAAGAGGAACCAAGCGAGCATGACTTCGAATGGCTAAAATCCATGAACAGAGACAGTCGAATAACAAGATTTGATTGGGAACCTGAGGAGAGAGGAGACCGAGCGACCAAGAGGGAGACAGTAAGTAGCGAACCCTGAGTGCAGAACTGAACATAGAGAACAGTAAAGCCAAGTAGAGGAGACAGAGGGCTGAGCTGACCACAGGAAGCATCGAGCACCAAAGCGCTTGAAGATTCAAGCCTTCCCATAGAGAAATCTGTCTAGACTGAGCTTCACATTTGGCTCTTTCCACTGTAGACCAAGGGTCACAGAGCTGGTAGGAAGAAAAAGAGTCTGTGAACTCTGAGTGCCTTGTGGAAGGCAAGAACCACCCTACCTAGCAAAATCTGCTTTAGGAGTTTTCACATTGAGTCCTTGTATTGTAATTTCTCTGCTGTAAGACACAATAAAACAAGGCCACCACTGAAGCTGGACCGGAGACGTAGCCCTGGAGAATAGGGTGAACTCCTTATTAAAAATTGTTTTTGTCTTTGCGTTGCTTGCTGTATTTCTCTACTGTCTTTCCACTTATTTTCTATGTATTAGCAATTTTATTGATTCGTTGCTGGAATAACACAAAACACACACCAACACGAGTCTGTAATACCTTTTGTTTAACAAATCTTCAATTAAGGTCACTCATAGGGTGATTATTATATCACCGGCACCTGGGAATAACCTTTTGCTACCAATCGAGCTTTGTATTTCTCCACCTTTCCTTCTGCATTTGTCTTCTTCTTGAACACCCATTTTTTGTCAATGGGTTTCCTTCTAGCTGGCAACTCCACCAGATCCCAAACCTCATTTTTGTGCAAAGATGCCATTTCATCAACCATGGCCTCTTTCTAGAGTTTTCCATCCTCTGAATCTACTACTTTTTCACAATTCAGGGATCATCATTAGTAATAAAGAAAGCAAAATTTGAATAGAAAGCATATGGACTATACCTTTTCAGCTGCCTTCTTTCTCGAACTGATCTTCTCACACCCAGAGTTTGTGGCTCTTCATCTTCTGATTCCTCCTCTACTGTAGAGTCTGGTTCTTACTCCTTTAGCTCAAACTCTATCTTCTCAGGTTCCTTTGGTTGGACTTCATGTTTAATAACATCTTTCACCTCTTTGAACACCACATCTCGGCTATACACAACCTTCTTTGTTACTGGGTTCCAAAGCTTATAACCCTTTAAACCATCCTTATACCCAATAAAGATGCACATTTCAGATTTACTATCCAAATTGGTTAGTTTCTCCTTTGGAACATGTACATATGCATCACACCCAAATACCCTCAGATGTGAAAGAGAGGGTTTCTTACCAGTCCATACCTCTTGTGGAGTCCTATCCTCCAATGCTGATGAATGTGACCTGTTGACCAGGTAACATGCTGTATCCACCGCCTCTGCCCAGAATTCTTGTCCTAACCCAACACCATTGAGCATGCTTCTTGCCCTCTCCATCGACATCTTGTTCATTATTTCTACAACTCCATTTTGCTGAGGTGTATATGGAGTAGTCTTCTACTGTGATATACCACACTTCTTACAGAATTCTTCAAATTTGTTGCTACAAAACTCTCCACCATTATCTATCCTCAATACTTTTATCTTCTTCTCTGTCTAATTTTCCACGAGAGCCTTAAATTATTTAAACTTGTCAAAGACTTTAGATTTATTCTTAAGGAAATATATCCATGTATTCCTTGAGAAGTCATTTATAAATGATACATAGTACATAGATTTACCAAGTGATGGAACCTTCATAGGTCCAAACACATCACTGTGCATAAGCTCTAATATCTGTTTTGCCCTCTTACTACCAGAGGGGAAACTTACCTGATTCTGCTTCCCATATACACAATTTTTACAGAAATCAAAATCCAGAGAGCTAATACTCATAATTTATACCATACCTTTACCATGAAGTAATCAAAGGCCCTTCTCTCCAATATGTCCAAGCCTTTGATGCCACAACATGGGCTTCTCTCTTGAGACCATTAGATTTTCTGCTCCACTTTCAGGAACCACAAAACAATTGCACCAATCAATAACAGTGCTACCTTGCAGCTTGTACAAAGTTCCAATCCGAACTCCCTGCATCAATATCAGTGATCCCTGAACCATCTTACAGGTATCCTTCTTGAACATTATTTTTACACCTGCATCATCTAGCTTGCTAACAGAAATCAGATTTCTAGCTAATGCAGGAATATGATGAACACTTGGAAGTGTTCTAACCCTTCCACCTTGCAACTTCAACTTTAGTTTTCCACGACCAATGATTCTAGCCTTCCTGTCATCCCCTAAGAAGACATCACCACCATCATATTTCTCATACTCGCAGAACCACTCTCTATGAGGAGTGAAGTGAAAGGATGCACCTGAGTCAATCAACCCTACCCCATGATCTACATGTGTACTTGAAGAAGCCAAGTACACATCCCCACCTTCATCTGAGGTGGTTTTCGTGTATGCAGAAGGAGCATCATCAGATCCCTTTTCTTTTTCAGGAGCTTTAGATTTATAGTCCGTTTTGTAGTGCGCTTTCTTTCCGCATTTCCAACACACCACATTTACAAGTTTTCTTGGATATTTAGATCTCCCTCTAGATTTAGATCTCCCACTCGATGATTTTTTTTTGTTTCTGTTCTGCGTCCACCCTTGTATAGACAAGACATCACCATTTTGGATCTCCATATTTTTCCATCTCATCTCCTTCGTCAACAAGGATGAGACTATTTCATCAAAATGTAAGGCAGTTGCATTGCTACCTATTGCAATAACCAGACTATCCCACGAATCTGGTAGAGAACACAACAAACTGATGCACTTATCTTCATCTAAAATTTTAATATCAACAGATGCTAACTGACTTACCACAGTATTCAATGCATTCAGATGCTCTGTCACTGAGTCTCCATCTTTCATCCTCAGGTTATACAACTTTTTTCCACAGGAACAATTTATTCACCAGAGACTTAGATTGGTACAAAGTCTCTAACTTATCCCACAAAGCCTTTGTTGTAGCTTCCCCTGATACATTTAGCAATACTAAATCTGAGACACACAATCATGTTGTGCTCTTTACCTTTCGATCTAACTTCTTCCACTCTTCATCGGACACTCCCATTGGTTTAGTACCCAAATCTACCATGATCCTCTTATCTTTATCCACCAATAGATCCTCCATCTTGAGTTTCCACAACTCAAAACTCTAACCATTAAATCTCTTGATCTCTATCTTTCCACTACTCCCCATCTTCTTTCACCACCAGAATCAATCTCACAGATCTCCCACTAAACAAGGTCTACCACAGGCCCGATCGAAACCCCTCAGCAAAAAAGGCATCCCCTTGAAGCCAAAATAGCTCCAATACCAAATGTAGGTTTTAACCCTGTATAGAAATTACCTACATATGAATTCTAAAACACAGAAAATAAATAATGTGAGAGCATAACACATAAAACACATATACACAGAGATTTTTCCCCTAGATCCCAAAACCGGGACTACTAGCTTTATTTTTCATTATATTCCTTTCACTATTATAATACATATTTATACATGCTGAAGCATCCAATACCATGGACCAAAAAACCATTGCATCCAAAACCGTGGATTGAAAACCATTGCGTCGAAAAAAAATGTGCGAAAATCATGCACAAAACCATAGAAAGGTCCGCCCAACCTAACATAAGTTCCAAAACCAAAATTCTCCGGGGCGCTGCCCTAGACCCCATAAAGTGGGGTTACAGGTACGTCTCAAACCCCTTATGACCCCCCTGGTACACAATCGGTGCAACAAAAGGGGGGCTTTGCCCCCACTTTAACCCCTAGTTAACTATGTGGGCTAGTCATGGAAAGAATATAACACAACCCAACAAATTTGGAGTGTGAGAAGGAAACGTCCATGGAAGTGAATAAAATATTTGTTGATGCCTCTAGCTTAGGAAGATAGGATGAAATGTCTACAGAGGTTGACCCCTTTGTGCTTACCACCTTCTTCAGGTCTTGTATGAAATTACTACGTGATAGAAAGGTGGTGAAAGGGCTACAAGAATTGATAAACAAGTTTTCTAGTAAGGAAAAATTTTCCTGAAGGACACTGCACAGCCAGAAAGATTAGCAAACATAAGACAAGAACAAGGCATGAAATGAGGCTCACCATGAAAATAGGAGGTACTGAGATGGACTAGGTTATTTTGGATTTGGGATCAGACACGAACATTTTCCCTAAACAAACATGGGAAATAATGGGCAGACTGGTGATGCAGTGGTGTTCCATTTAATCAGGAATGGAAAACCAACAGAAGATTATCCCTATGGGGCGATTACATGGAGTGACCATAGATATAGAAGGTGTGAGTGCACTACCTGATTTTGAAGTGATAAAGATTTTTTATGATAGAAATCCATACCCCACACTGCTGGGAATCGATTGGGCTATTGACATGAATGGGGTCATCAATTTGAAGAAGCAAACAATGTCATTTGAAAGTAAATTAGTCTGCGTTGTATTACCATTGGACCTTGCAAAAGGACCTTGCTATATTGAATCATTCCATGACTATGAGGAAAGTGACAATGATTTGGATCAGATCTACAAAGTAACAACGCGGGACTAAGAATGGGTTAATTCGATAGCTGATGGATGAATTGCATGGGACTGCGAAACCTCATGTACTTCAAATTCAAATGAAGAGTTAGAACATTGGCAGAATAGGTTGCACCAAGTATATATGTTGTGCTGCAATATGACTAAGTCGTCATGTTGTGTGTCATCAGATGTAATAAATTTACCTTGTTATGATGGTTTAACTGATGGGGATAAGTTTTTGGATGCCTTCGAAAGAGAATTACCTAACGACCATCACTTTTAAGCATTGGATTTGGCGATGCACGCTACACCCGCATGGTGGTGGGGTATGCATAAAAACAACTTTGATGAATGGTACAAGTATAGGAGAATGATTTTGTTACGATTTGGCAACCCAAAAGTTTATATAACTGAGAAAAGGATGGGGGGAATGATCAGCATGATCATTTAGCAAAGTGGACTAAGTTTTATGGAATAGAGCTACATCCAGAGTGGGTGCATTTATTATGTCATACTTTGGATATAATCACTATGAATTGGTACCTAGAAACGAAGCTTTGCCATGACACTGCGGAGTGGGACATCTTAAGGGAAGGGTTTTTGATGACCTTCAACTTTGAAGATGGGATCAAAAACATTGATGAGGTGTTGTAGGAGGTTAAGGCTGCAATCTTCATAATCTCGTAGGATCCTTTGGAATTAGCTCAACCGGATTGGAGCACCCAGCTATGCCATGCTCTGAAATGATATCATGTGATTACCGAGGGGGAGAATGAGGATCTAAGGAATATTAAAATTCCAGAAGAAGAAGGCCACTGCAAAGTTGAGGGACCATAGATAGAGAATCTGGACATCACCGCACCATTGAAAACTATGGAAGTAAACATTGGTACTGAAGCAGAGCCAAATTTTGCAAAGATAAGGAATTACTGGGATGATTCCATAGTAGACTTTGGCATGATGAAAATTACCTTGAAGCTGCACACAAAGCTAATTAAGAGGAGGCCATATCGCCTTAATAATAAATATAAAGAAAAGGTCCGCTTGGAGTTGGGTAAGATGCTTGAGCCACAGATTATTGTACCAATCAAGGAATTTGATGGGGTGAGCCCAATGGTAGTCCAAGAAAAGAAGTGGAAGGGATAGTTACAGATTTGCTTAGATCTTAGGTAGCTTAACGATGCATGTGTCCATGATCCCTTTCCAACACCATTCACAGATTGGGTATAGTATAATGTTGGAGGGTAGGAGGCCTACTCATTCACTGACCGGTTCTCTAGGTACCATTAGATTAAGATCATGCTGAAGGATTGGAGCAAGAAAACCTTCATGACGAAATGGGTTTGTTTTCAGTATACAGTAATGTTGTTTGGACTTATCAATGCACCGGTGATATTGCACACGTAGTCATCACGACATTTAACAAGTTTATCCACAAATTCTTGGAGGTATATTTTGATGAGTAGACAGCGTTTGGTTTATTAAAGTGCCATGTAGCTAGTCCACACTTGACATTGGATACATGTTGAAAATATCAGATTGTGCTAAACCTGAAGAAGTGCTTCTTCTGTGTCCTTTTCAGGATTTTGTTGGGTCACGTGGTGTGAAAAAAAGGACTAATGGTGGACCCTTCTAAGATCATGGTCATAGTCAATTTGGAGGGTCTAAGAAGTGTTAAACAGTTGTGCGTAATGCTGAGCCATATATGATATCACTGAAAGTTCATTAAGGTGTATGTTCAGATTACCACGCCTATGGAGAAGCTACTAAATAAGGATTCTACATTCTGTTGGGATGAAGAATGTTAGCACAGTCTAGATGTATTGAAAGAAAACATGGTTATCGTGTTGATCTAGGACTTCCTGGATTGGAAGAAGGAATTCCATGTGCATTTTGATGCCTTGTGTATTACATTAGGGGCAGTGTTGACAGAGGCTTGTGAAGGAGAGATGGATCATCCTATAGCATTTGTGAGAAGAAAGTTGTCAAAGGCTAAAAAGAATTATTCGAAGACATAGCGCGAAGGATTGACTATGGTGTATGCACTCCAAAAATTCGGACACTATCTATTAGGTGGACATTTCAAGATGTACACAGACAATTCTGCATTGAAGTATTGAGTCAATAAGCCTATGTTGTGGGTGGGGGGATATGTATATGGCTACTGTTATTTCAAAAATACAATTTTCAGGTAATTGTGAAGTCAGGGAGGTTGAATGAAAGACCTGACCATCTATCACGCATTGAGACAGGAGAGGAGCCTATTAATTTGGAGGAAGGGTTTCCCGACGTGCAGCTCCTTGTGGTGTGCATAGTGGACAACCACTTTATGGATATTGTCCCCTTATTGACTACAGGGACATCTCTAGAAGGATACACTAGTTAGCAGAATAAAGAGTTGGTAGTTCACACAGAAGAATTCTATGTAATTCCCAGACATTTGTATAAGATGAGATTCGAAGAGATAGTTTGATGATATGTGCCTAATTTTGAATGAAATAAAATCCTCATTGAAGCTCATGGAGGAGCTACGGGAGGAAATTATGTAGGAAAGGCAACATGGCAAAAGGTTTTGGGCACTGGGTTGTGGTGGCCAATGTTGCATAAAAATTCTAAACCATATTGTAAGGCATGTGATGCATTTCAGAGAATGGGCAAGCCATTGTGAAGGGATGAGCTTCCTTCCAATCCGTAAGTGGCACTGAAGCCATT
>APFE031293475.1:0-18631 GCA_000404065.3 Pinus taeda
TGCCTTTGCTCAAGAACTTGTAGCCAAATTAGGATGGCTTCTCTTGAAGCACAAGAGACTTTGATCAGAAGTGATTACCTATAAATACATATGGTCGCACACAGTCATGGACTGGTTAAGGTTACCTGCTTGGAATAGGAAAGGAATATCACTGATTTGGAGGGTTGTTATAAATACCCTTCCCATCATAAGAAGGAGTCTTACTTGGCAGATCAGCAACGGTATGTATGTCTGCATTGGGACTGATCCATGGACTGGTTGCGACAACTCACACCATCTCCCTCCTGGCTTGATTGCCTTCCTAAATCATAATGGAGTGGCAAACATCACACAGATCAGGGACCTATAAAACACCACTACATATACTAGTGGAGGCCCTAGATAAACCAGATCAGTGGCATATGGAGTGGAGGAGATATTCAACGACTTTAATTGAATCCCATGTGATACTAAGGGATGAGGATGACGAACTGATTTGGGGTTTTTCACAAAATGGGGTCTATACTACAAAGGATGGATATCCTATTATCCATGCTAGCCATAAAGCTGATTCTTTGGATAGCTAGTGGAGCAGCATATGGAAGCTAAAAGGCCCTTCAAGTACTCATATTTTGATGTGGAACATCATTATGGAAAAAACCCCGATTAGAACTAATCTCAGAAAATGATCTTTTCAGGGACCTACATGGTGTGTATTATGTCATGAGGAGGAGAAATCAAATCATCATCTCTTTCTCTCCTGCCCTACAACACAACAAGTCTGGGCGCAGGTGTTACATACTCTTAATTTATCACTTCCTTGGGCTGGTGATGGTATACTAAATGCTTGGAATCGGTGGTGGGCTGAAGCTCCAAACCCAAGATCCCGAAATCTTCCATTAATGGTGCGCTGACACATATGGATGAGCAGGAACAACAACATATTTCGTGGGAAGCATATAGTCTGGCCTTTGATTATTCCTAAGATTTGTAACAGTTATATGGAAATTCTAGGTTGATGAACAAGTTGCCAAGATTCGAACCATCACCCCGGAGGTCATAGACAAAGTGCACCCTTAGGCCTATTTCAACGGATCAACACAGGAATAGGGTTGTGGTGGTGGCATTATCCTCCATATATCTGAGACACATTATTTCCATATTTGTATGGGGTTGGGAGATGGCACAAATAACTTTGCGGAGCTCCTTACACTTTGTCATATTTTATATTTTGCTATAAACAAAAATTATAGATATTTACAAGTTTATGGGGACTCCAAGATTGTTATTAACTGGTTCAATTTCATTTCTACATGACATGAATATACACTCAGAACCATATTGGATGATGTTTTATTTTTGAAAACACATTTTGATCATGTTTCATGTGCTCATATCTACAGGGAACACAATGAACCTGCGGACCAGCTTTCAAAAGTGGCAACGCATCATCCTAGAGGGGAATGGTTGATCAGGGAGCACATACCAGAACAGATCTACCATTATTTCCATAGACCATACATGGATCAGGAATTGCAGAGGCTTGACAAACCCTAACTTATCCATTTATGTTATTTATTTTTTGTTTATAGAACAGTAATCACCATGGGTGAAATTTTGAAAAAATTTGAATATGTAAATAATAATGTATATGATCAGATACTATCAACACACCCTTCTCTAGATTTTTTGTATAGATTTCTATAGTACAAAACAGTTCTCATATGACCACGGTCACTTTTCTTCATATGCCTATGGAATTTACAACATGTAATTTTCCTTGATACTGAAAATTATGATACTTTTCCTCGGTGTTGTAGCATTATTTGGTTTTGATTAGATAAATATTTGAAAAAATGTTAAGTTAGGATGTGAACATAACATAGTGAATAAAATGCTAGTGAAAAAATATATTTTTGATGATAATGTCTGTGGAGTATCAAAGAAGGTATGTTTCGATGGTTATTTTAGTATCTTTTCATTAGAACTTATAAGCCTTTTGCATTAGAAACTTAGACAATAATAAGGATTTATAACAAAACACGTGAGATTAATAGGAAACGCTGAAAATTGTCATTCCTATGTGTAGGAGGGAGGGAAAACGGAAAGTGGCCATCCCAAAGGAAAAGACAAAGATGAACTAACTATTGTCCCTTTGACGGGAGACCGCATGCAAACCAGATCAAAACGGACCAACCCATGAAAGGAAGCGGAGATACCAGCTCGGAGCAGAAAAGGAAAGAAGTGACTCAGGATTAACGATTATGCGAATCCCTCAAGATCTTAGATCCTGAGGGATTGCTATTTTATCTATTTCTGCATCTAGATATCTCCATCATCATCCTTATATAAGGGATAGCGTTGCTAGCTAGAAGGGGGACTTTTTATGTAATTTCTTTTAAAAAAGATCAAGACTATGATATTTATGTTCTGTTAAAGACTTGAGTTATTGTAATTCTACTTCATGCATTAATATAGACTTGGTTACTCTTTTATCTTTGAGCCTGGATCAATCGTAAGCGGTGTACCCCTGGAGGCTAAGGGCCCGGCCCTGGAGGACACTTGCTCTTGTACCATTACGCGTGGTTTCTATGTGGTTTGTTTATCGACGTGATCTGGTAATCTGTTGTGTTTTAAGAACGTTTATATTACATGATCTGTTATGTTCAATCCATTTAATGCTCATGCAAACAAAAGTCTTGTATTGACACTGCATCATGTTACCAATCCTTTAAGTGTCGGTTAATCTCTATAGGATACTGTCATTTCATTACAAAGTTTTATGTGATTGTGCTTTAGCATTACATCATTTATCTTGAAGAGTCTGATTTCACATCGTTATTGAATCCTTGGATGTTACTATTTTCATCTTGAGATGCAACCGTATGCTTCTATTTAGAGCAATAACAGAGTCAGATTAAGCACGTCGTGTTTATATGGTTTTAATATTATTTCATCTTGGATCCATAGGTAATGTTGTTCCATAGTATGTGTACATCTTTACGAGTGAAGGATTGATGTTTGGATTGGTGTGATTAAATAGAGTTACAGCTTGATGAACTTGGTTGCTACTTATTTCTAACTTGTTGTTCTATTTCAGTTGCTGTTCCATTTCAGTTGTTGTTCCATTTCTGAATTGTTGTTCCATTTCTGAATTGTTGTTCCATTTTTGAATTACTGTTCCATTTCAGTTGTTGTTCCATTTCGATTGATGTTCCATTTCAAGATTGCTGATTTGTTGTTTTATTTACTTGCCATTTCTTATTTGCTAAGGACGGTCTTAGGCTGTAGTGAGCAACAACATCTGCTACCTGGCTCCCAAACCTCTGATCTGCTCCCATCAGTTATGAAAGGGATGGGTTATTGCTATCGAACCCTTGACTGATGTGTTGTTTTATTTTATTGCTATTTTCTTTACTTGCCGTTTCATTTCTATTCATTAAGGATGATCTCAGGTTGTAGTGAGCGTCAGCATCTGCTACCTAGCTCCCAGACCTCAGACCTGTTCTCATCAGTTACGAAAAGGATGGGTTATTGCTACCGAACCTTTGACTGATGCATTTCTTTGTGTGATTTAGCCTTTTGAAGTAGTTAGGTTGTAGATTCACATCAATTTACTTTTGTAGTTTTAAACAGCTGTACTACGAGCATTACTCTAACAAGTGCTAAGCCTCAGACTAAGACACTCTTTGAAATAACCAGACGTTCCAGGATTGACATATTAATGTGAGGTAACTAGAGGTGAAAGAGACCCTTTTTATAGCTCTACATTTTGGCGCCGTTGCCGGGGAAAGAGTGTAGCCATTTGTTTTTTTCAGGGTAGTGTACGAACTTGCTAGGAAAGAATTGGGTTTTGCAAACGGAAGGTAAGAACCTATGTACGGAGCATGTAAAAGACCTGCTCCTTTGCCCGCTTTCCTGCAGATTTGCTGCTATCTGCTTAAGAAATATTTAGTTAAATTGAGTGCATGACTAAGCAGAAAAAGCTGGAGAAAAATCCCAAACCGTTTCCAAAGCCAGAAAAAGCTAAGGGGTCGGTGACCCTTGGTTGATCAACCTTCATAGACGAAATCTATAAGAAAGCCGAATCTCAGCCTTCAGTAGGACCCAGGAAAGTTATTTCCAACCAGCCTACTAGCTCCCTTTAGGCCACAAGTTCACCATCTGTAGCCTTTGCTGAGGTGCATAGTCAAACTGACGAACATGACTTTCAAGAAATTGAAAATTCTATTCTAGAACGATTGCAAGAAGGGAATTTCAGTAATCTTTGTGAAGGTGAAGGGGAAACAGGGGAGACTGAGGAGCCGAGATCTCCTCTTAGGATAACTCGGCCATTGAATAGCCCAGACAAAGGGAGTGCGGTAAAAATTATTATTGAAGAGACCCAATCTCCTCAGACAAGAATCCCAGATAGAGGAAGTGCTATTAAAACTGTCCCTATCAAAGACATTCCCTCTCAACCTAGGAATACCCTCTTAGATATTCCAAAAAGTTATTAGCACATATTTGACCCAATGGCTCAAAATCCGCAAAACACCCAAACCTCTACATTACAATACCCCATAGTGGATTCTGCAGCAAATGCCCCCATGAAAGCAATCCCCCTTCAACATATCCCTACATTTCACGGGCTTACATCGGAGGACTCAGATGCATTTTTATTTGAATTTGATGTACTGTGTAGGGGATATGATTACACCACTGACCCCCAGAAACTAAAACTGTTCCCCTCTACTCCGAAAGGGGCTGCTTTAAGATGGTTTATGGGATTAGGTGCTGGGGTTATAAATAACTGGGAACAAATGAAAGAATTATTTTTTAAAAAATATCAAGACTATTGCAGGTCTAGAGAACTAAAAGATGAAATATTTCAGATGATAGCTAGACCAAATGAAACATTAGAAGAATATGTGGAATGTTTCCAGTATAATCTACAAAGATCTCCCTATGCATCACTTCCTTTGCCTGATAACGTGTTGAAAACAACATTAATAAGGGGCATGAAAGAGCAATAGATTGAAACATTAAACATTATGGGGAAAGGGGATATTTATCATGAAAGTTTTGGTGACATAATTGATTTATGCATCAGGAGTTCGAGAGGCAGTACACGAATAAAACCAGCAGAACATGATCGGTTTATAAGAGAAAACAAGATCCCATCAGAAGGAGTAACGCATGTGGAAATTGGAAATTTATTTGAAAATTTTAAAACTGATATACTAGGAACACCGATTACACAATTGGACATTTTGCAGGCCAAACAGAAGCAAATGGAGGCAGAACAAAATTTAGCAATCTTATGCCCCAGATGCAGGAAGAAGCATAGCCATAAGGAGTGTCCACTAGATACAGTCCAGACATGCACCATCTATACAAGGGATCACTCTACAGAAATTTGTCCCTCATTACCTGGACTGAAAGTGGTATATAAGGAAGCAGAAGAAGAACCAGAAGCAGTATATTTACTCAACCAGTGTCGTCAGTGGCAGCCGCGACAAACCGGTATGTTTTCAGACCCAACTTCTTCTTTTTAGTATCCACAGTACAATACTCAACAATATAATACATGGAAAATTTAGTTTCAGCCCCCATTTCCAAACTGGTCATCACAGTAATATCCTTTTGCGAACCCGTGGCTAAATCAGACAAGCCAATCTGGTTGGTCGAATCCTCTTTATCCCCCACCATACTGGCAAAACAATCCATACCCACCACAATGGACTCCCCCCACTTCACAAGGTTCAATCTGGCAGATTAACTGGCAGAGACCAACACAGCAGCCAGTAGGAAATATTCCTTTCCCTCAACCTACACTGCCAGCTTTACAACAAAATCCCCAATCTAATTTGAGACCCCAACTCCCAGCCCAGCCCAATCCCAATCCAAATAATAGACCGGTCCAAGCTCTCCAAATTTTAGAAACACCAGAAGAAGGACCCGATCTGAGGGAGTGCAATGATCTTCAGCTAATATCTGGGCGTATTATCCAAACTAATGGAAATAAAACAGTTCAGATTGAAGATCAGTTACCTAGAGAACATCTATCACAAGAGGAGGATGTGAATAGACAACAAACTCATAATCAAGCAACCACATCCTCTCCCCTGTTCCCAGAATGATTAGTCATACCTCGACCTATACAACAACCTAATTTTGACATTCTGGGAGAATTACAAAATTTGTACATAAAAATTCCATTCCTCCAAGCCATTCAAGACATCCCGATATACGCAAAAACTATTAAAGAATTGTGCATAAAAATACCAAGGAGGAATATAATAGATAATCCAAGAGTTCAAGTAGTCGGAACTTTATCTGACCTATTATCAGGAAAGGAAACACCCATTAAGTATGAAGACCCAGGAAATCCAATAGTAACTATTCAAATTTACGGTCAAACCTTGCCCAATGCCTTAGTTGATCTTGGAGCTGCAATCAATATATTGACAACCGCTACTTGTCAAAAGCTAGGCATTATATCTGCAGAACCCACCTCCACTCTGCTAGAATTGGCTGATCAATTTATGGTTAGGCCGGAAGGCATACTACATGATGTCATGGTCTCGGTTGACTCCTAGGAATACCCAACTGATTTTCTGATAATAAATCCTAAAACCAGACTTGATGGACATCCATTGATCTTAGGAAGACCTTGGATCGCTACCGCTGATGCCTATATCGGCTGTCGGCAAGGGAACATGATCATAACCAAGGGGGCGGATATCAAAAATTTAGTATTATATTCCCCAGCGCAGCCAAGAATCACAATAGTTAAAACTAATAGGTACCCTGTATCATATCTTACTGATAACATTAGATCTCCATTAACTATACAAGAAGCACTTGAGTTCAAAGACCAAACAGAAAATGATGCCATCAGTAATTTCATTAGTCAAACTGAACTCACATCTCGTACCCAGTGTCATATGATAAAAGCGGCATTTGATAATGAAGAAGAAGAGGAACCTCTGAAAGATACACATGATCACACAATTCCTATCACTTCAGTTGCACATAGTAAAATTGTGGAAATTGAACCTGGAAAAACCTTAAATATTAACACCGACCTTGCACCCGAACAAGAAACAAAGCTCATCCATATCTTAAGGAAATATAAAGAAGCATTTGCATGGGATTACCCTGATATGAAAGGAATTGACCCTCAATTATGTACACACCACATCTACATAGAAAATGATGCAAGACCTGTTAGGCAACCTTAGAGAAGACTAAATCCTCATCTAAAAGAAGTAGTAAAAGCCGAGCTTCAAAAGCTTTTAGATGTTAACTTCATTTACCCTATCTCTGATAGTAAATGGGTCTCCCCACTTGTGGTGGTACCAAAAAAGAATGGGAAGTGGAGAATCTGCGTGGACTACAGGGAGTTAAATAAAGCAACGCAAAAAGATCATTTTCCTCTCCCATTCATCGACCAAGTATTGGACACTTTGGCAGGGAAGAAATTATTTTCTTTCCTCGATGGCTTCAGTGGGTATAACCAAATACAGATTGCCCCTGAAGATTAGGACAAAAGTACCTTTACTTGTCCTTGGGGAACATTCGCATACCGAGTTTTACCTTTTGGCTTATCTAATCCCCCTGCCACATTCCAAAGGGCTATCCTTAGCATTTTTGGAGATATAATAAATGAAGGACTGGAAGTATATATGGAGGATTTTACTCCATACGGAGATGAGTTTGATCTAGCATTGGACACATTAAAAAAAGTCCTACAACGTTGCATAGCTACCAGGCTTTGTTTAAGCCATGAAAAATGTTACATGATGATGATGGAAGGACTTATTTTAGGACACTATATTTCAGTAGTTGGCATTCAGGTAGACCCAGCGAAAATCCAAATACTTCTGCTTATTCCTACTCCTACTACTCAAACAGAGGTACATAGCTTTCTTGGATTCTCTGGTTACTACAAAAGATTTATAGAACATTATTCACGTATTGCTGCACCCTTGTATGCACTAACTGGTAACGTTGATTTTCTTTGGACAGAAAAATGTGAACGTGCCTTCAACGATCTGAAGAAACTCGTATCTATAACCCCAGTCCTTCGGGGACCAAATTGAGATTTTCCATTCTAGATATCATCTGATGTCTTAGACACAGCCACTGGAGCGGTCCTTGGATAGGAGGAGGATAGAAAACCATATGCAATTTATTACATTAGCAAAAATCTATTCCCTACTGAATTAAATTATACTGTCACTGAAAAAAAAAATTCTAGTTGTTATACATGCTGTCAATAAATTCAGACATTACATTACTGGATATCCTGTTATCTTGTACACAGATCATTCTGCTATAAAATATTTAGCAAACAAGCCTATCACAAATGACAGAATAACTAGATGGCTGATTTTATTGCAGGAATTTGATATTACAATCAAGGATCGACCGGGAAAGAAAACTCGGTAGCTGATTTCCTCTCAAGAATGCCAAAACCAGTTGATGCAGCAGCAGTTGAAGATCAATTTCCAGATGAGCATCTCTTTGTCGTTGCTGTTCAAACACCCTGGTATGCTGATGTTGCCAATTACCTAGAAGTAGATAAGTTACCAAAGCATCTAACCCCTAATGAACGAAAACAGATTGTTCAGCGAAGTACCGGATTTTCCTGGATTGGGGGCTATTTGTTTCACACAGGGGCAGACATGCAAATCAGGAGATGCATTCAACAGGATGAAATTTTTGATATATTGAAAGCATGCCATGACCAACCATGTGGTGGACATTTCGCTAATCGCAAGACTGCACATAAAGTATTACACACAGGGTATTATTGGCCCACAATTTTCAAAGATGCAAAGAAATTTGTCCAAGCATGTGACAGTTGCCAAAGAGTGAGACGCCCTAATTAGTCAAATGAGATGCCTTTGAAACCACAGCTAGTCATCGAACCATTTGAGTGTTGGGCTCTTGATTTCATGGGACCAATCAACCCACCATCAAACCAGAAAACATACATTTTGGTGGCAAAAGAATACGTCACCAAGTGGGTTGAAGCAGAGGCCTTGCCCAGAGCTATAGAAGAATCTGTCATACAGTTCCTGCTCCATCTATTTGTACGCTATGGCCTCCCTAGAGAGATAATTACAGATGGAGGGCCACAGTTTGCTGGGAATAGAATAGCTGCAACACTCAACAACTATCATGTCCAGCATTAAATTACCACCCCATATCACCCACAGGCAAATGGGCAAGTAGAAAGCAGCAATAAGATAATAGAAACAATTCTAACAAAAACAGTTGCATCACATAGACGCGATTGGGCTGCCAGACTACCTGAAGCACTGTGGGCTTATAGAACAACATGGAGAAGCACCACTGGTCACTCACCTTACTAGCTAATGTTCGGAAAACAACCTATTTTCCCTATATAATTTGAAATCCAGACATTACGAACATCACAAGAAGTTGGTTTAGACTTAACTGAGGCACAGACACATCGACTACAACAGATCAATGAGCTGGATGAAATTAGGCTCTCTACACTTCAACACATTGCTATGATACAACAGCAGAGAGCTAAATGGCATGATGCTCTCATTAAAAATAGAGTCTTCCACGAAGGAGACTGGGCTCTTTTATATGACTCCAGGTTTCATGACTTCCCCGGGAAACTCCAGACTCGTTGGCTGGGACCATATGAAATACAGAAAGTACATGATAATGGTACTCTTACCTTGATTACTATTGATGGTTCTGGATATACCTTTAAGGAAAATAGCCATCGAGTCCGTCTCTATTGCAAACCACTTACTCGGGAGTCCTTCTGCCAACAGCTACGCCAAGATTCAGATATGGAGATCTTAGGGGAGGAAGACAAGTCTTCCTCACCTGTAACTCACTAAGAAATTTACTTTCCTTTACAATTTGTACATAGCTTCTTGAATTATTTTTGTACATATCTTTGCAACAGGCTTTGTTACTTCTGTTGTTCCTTTTTTTCAAAGGGAATAACACACTTTTTTTTTTGCTGTTCCTTTTCTAAAAGGAACAACACTTGTGATTTTTGCTGTTCTTTTTCCAAAAGGAACAACACTTGTGATTTTTGCTGTTCCTTTTCCAAAAGGAACAACACTTGTGATTTTTTCTGTTCATTTTTCAAAAGAAACAACACTTGTCTGTTTTTGCTGTTCCTTTTTTAAAAGGAACAGCACTTGTGTTTTGTTGTTCCTTTTTCGAAAGGAACAACACTTTTTGCTTTCTGTTGTTCCTTTTCTAAAAGGAACAACACTTGTGTGTTTTGCTGTTCCTTTTTCAAAAGGAACAAAACTTGTGTGTTTTTGCTGTTCCTTTTCCAAAAGGAACAACACTTTTGATTTTTGTTGTTCCTTTTCTAAAAGGAACATCACCTTTTTCTTTCTGCTGAACAACATTTGTGTGTTTTGCTGTTCCTTTTCAAAAGGAACAACACTTGTGTGTTTTTGTTGTTCCTTTTCCAAAAAGAACAACACTTTTGATTTTTGTTGTTCCTTTTCCAAAAGGAACAACACTTTTGATTTTTGTTGTTCCTTTTCTAAAAGGAACAACACTTTTTTCTTTCTGTTGTTCTTTTTCTAAAAGTAACAGCACTTGTGTGTTTTGCTGTTCCTTTTTCAAAAGGAACAACACTTGTGTGTTTTGCTGTTCCTTTTTCAAAAGGAACAACACTTGTGTGTTTTGTTTTCCCTTTTTCAAAAGAAACAACACTTGTGTGTTTTTGCTGTTCCTTTTTCAAAAGGAACAACACTTTTGATTTTTTCCATTCCTTTTTCAAAGGAACGACACTTGTTTGATTTTGCTATTCCTTTTCAAAAGGAACAACAATGTTGGTTTCTACTGTTCCTTTCTCCAAACGAATAGCATTTGTGAACTGTTGTTATGCCCTTCCTCGAAAGGAACACTACTTATATGATTTTATTCTCCTTGTGAAACAGCTTATTCCTTCTGCTATTCTAAATTAAGGATGCTTATTGCTAATGTTCTTTCAAGTCTTTTTAAATACGGCTATGCACTTATGTGATGAAAACAAAAGCACAGCATACGGAAACCAGTAAATCATAAATCACTATCTTTATAAGAGACCGCCCTGAATTGGTGGAAGGACGCAAGGAAATACATGCTTATTCATCATATTTTGCTACCATTGTTATACTAATTCCATTCTGATTGGTTATCTATATCATGATGGTTCCTTTTTAACCCTCTCTGATTATCATTCAACAATAAGAGCAAAGGATCTATACCTTTCTATTGGGATATTAAGACTTTTTACACCATTCCTACTCTTAAGAAGTGTTGAACCACATTTTGTGTATAAACAAGAAAGACTCTTTATTAAAAACAAGAAGAAAAAAGAGGGAAGAAAAACATGGTTGCTAAATTGTCAAATTGCAGGATAGGAAGTCTCGTTACGAGCTGACCTACCATGATCATCAGGGCGGAAGCAAAGTGGCATTCCCACCATGGCCACCACACCTGGGAAATGGTCCAAAAGGTATATCAAACAAATAACCCTTGGAACAGGAGGTCTCATCACGAGCCAACCTGCCCATTATTCGCTCCTCCCTCGTGAATGGCATTATGACTAACTGGTTACCAAGCCGGCATAATGGCCTACATTTTGACATTACACAACGCTTCCTGGCATACACAAAGGACTATGGTTCCAAGAGTGAAACAAACAACTCTGCCAAGGTTATGGACACCTGTCGACAGCAGAGCACTGTTAATGGTATTGAAGTCGCATTTTTACACCAATAGGTAAGAAGATTGCATCTTCTTGTTTTTATGCTGTGGTAATTAATTATATAATATTACCCAACCATATAACGCATGACTATATATTATCACCAATCATTACGGAACTAGTGACAATGATCGCATGAGACTCTCTATTTACAGCAAATGTCTTATCCCCGAACTTCCATCAAATCACCACAGTCCCTTACGTATTAAAGCGATGTAACTTTGTACCTCGATTTCAGTAATAGGCTGTTTTTGTAAGCATGGCATATTGCCATACGCTGTTCCATAAAGACCTTGTGGCAGAACAATCGTTGCTCCTTTATTTGACGGCTGGGACAGCCTATCACATTGTGGGGGGGGGGGAGGTAACGTCATCATTCCACAGAGCAGGTGTCAATATATTATTTGAGAAATTGTGTACTCGGGCACAACACGGCTCAACGGTATTATCTTTTTCTATTTTTGTTTTCTTCTGCATGAGCTGCTGTTCGAAGCCATTTCCACTGCATACACTGTAGCATTAGAATTTGAACGAGTAATATGCCATCAACTTCTCTGAGCTTCAACAAATAGTTGACGCTCCTTTGAGAATTTGCAGTGAAACTATGGGAGGAAGGTCAGTTCGCCAATAACCGCAAGTATTAACTGTTTCGGTTGCAACCCGAAGAATCTTGAAGAAAGCAGGATGGTTGACCTATCTCAACCGCCTGAAGGACTCCAATGAAACAGTAGCAATTGAATTTTTATAGAATTTGCAGGAAGACTACTCCACAGTAAGAGGAAGGTGAATAGCAGTCACCGATGACATAATAGCAAGAGTCTCGGGACTACCAACCACTGGACCAGTATGGACGATAAAGAAGGAAATGAGGCAGAAGATTTTAGAAATCTTTTAGGACGAGGGTCAAAGTTTGACAATTTGAGGAAAGGGAGTGCTGCCAGCAATGCTAGGAGAGCCATGGGCGGAATTAGTGAAAATTATCCAAAGCTACATCACCTGTGAAGGCAGAAAAGACGTGGTAAGATCACGACATCTTAAACTCCTAGCTGTTTTAAAACAAAAATGTTCTGTGAATTTACCTGAATTGTTGAATGCACTGCTTCATGATGTTGCACGAAGCATGAAAAGAGCACAACACGTAGACTCATTTGTTAGCCACCATGGATTAATTTGGTTGATAGTTAATTATAGTCTCACCCAGCATCGGAGCAGTTGGGAAGAACTAATTACCATCATCAATGGAGGGATGGCCACATCTGGACGCCCGAAAAAACGAAAACAAGTTGCTAGCACACCCCAACGTTCAGAAAAACAGAAGCAGGACACTTGCACAACAGAGCAACCTGAAAAACGATCTAAAAAACAGAAACATGACACCAGCACACCCGAACAACCAGAAAAACGCAGAAAATCGGCACGGCTCGCATGGCTACGAGGGGGGCTAGAGAAACCCCAGGAAGGCATGAGCCAAGCAATAGAAATCAAAGATGAGTAGTCTGCAGAGGCAAAAATAGAAGAAGAAGACAACAAGGAAGCAAAGCAGGCTGCAGAGACAAAAACGAAAGAAGATAACGACGAGGATGCAGAGCAGTCTGTAGAGACAGGAACGGAAGAAGAAGACGATGAGGAAGAAGAACAATCTACAGAGGCAGAAACAGAAGAAGAAGAAGAGGAGGCTGAGCAATCTGCAGAGAGAGAAGAAGAAAAGGATGAGCAATCTGAAGAGGAAGGAGACGAGATAAAAGAAGCCGAGCAGTCCGAGTAGGAGGAAGGAATGGAACAATAGGAAGGTAGCCCATTACAAGACCCGTTGGGGGAAGATGAACTGTCCAACATTTTGGCCAATATGGGCGAATATGGCCAACGCCTGAGTCCATCAAACCTTCATGCCGTAGAGAAACCCCAGGAGAAAGATGCACACGAGGAATCGCATGCAGAAGAGGCGGAAGTAGAAAATTTGTCTGCTCATAATAAGAAGATATCAGAAAACGCTGAGCAGGAACAACCCGTTCCTAATCAGAGGGCACCAGAAGAAAATTCGGAGGAAATAAGGGCAGAAGAAGAATTAGCCCAAGAAATAACAGAGCCAAGTAAGGTTCTTACCCCAGAACAGCCACCCCCGGGAGAAAATCAGGAAGCTAGCCATAGTCCAAACCGTAGTGAACAGCCTGATGTTCTTTCTAAAGAGATGATGGAAATAAGGGAATTACGAAAGGAACAACAGAGATTGTTGAACATAATAGTCTAGCTTCATCAGCAGATTAGGGTTCTAAAGGTGAGGCAAAGGGTAAAAGAGACTTCAGGAAGAAAAGATCTGACCACACCAGTAAGATCCCTTAAGGGCAAGAGGCGGAGGACCAGAATCCATCCTACTGCTCAAAACCCTGACAAAAGCCAAACTGTTGTTCCAAATGAAGCTGAAAAGCAGATTGGTGTTCCAATTGAAAAGGAACATCAGTGGGCTAGAGTTCTTGTTAAAATTGAAAAGGATGATAAGATGGTTCAGACGGAGGCACCACCTTCGGGAGTAATAAGGGTTCTGAACTCGAAGCAGTGCAATAAGAAAGTTCAAGTAAAGCTCCCGGCCTCCACGACTGCATGGAAGAAGGATCTGAAAACAAGAACCCTTCACAAAAATTTGAAGCAGGCCCAACAAGAAGTAGAAAATCTTAGGGAGCAAATGGTCCCCCGGGAAAAATATGAAGAACTACAGCAGCAGCTAAGGAATGTCAACTTATCTGAAAGCCAAGCTTTCGAAGGATGGTGAAGGGAACAAGAGAAAGTTGCAAAGGTAACTCGTAGATTAGATGTAGTTATCAAACAGATGGATACCTTGTGTTTCCTATACAATGACGTCCTATCACGTAGAGCCCCTGCCAAGAACTATGCCCTATTTCTAATGGAAAGGTATTTACAATTGAAAATAAAGGTTGTTAAAGCAGGTGCTCCCATACAAATTAACACTATAGATGATTTTATAAATTGCTGTGTTAGCGCTTGGAATTCACCTAGGCTGAGATAGACAAACTCTCAAGGCTACATCAAACCATTTCACCTCGTAGCTAGCCCTACGAGGTATGAGAAGGCTCTCTCGGGTCAAAACTCGATGGATTTTGTCAATAGGATGAGTTGAGCAATTAGGAACAAGGATTTTAGGCTAGTAAACTGATATGGGAGATTGGTTTAGAGTTTTTGGTTTTTTGGGTGGCAATTGGAGAGAGTGCAATTCAAGGTGCGGGGATTGAGCTCAGTTTTTGCAGGTGATTCCTTGGAGCAAGGTAGGAATCTATGCTGATGCCTTTAGTTGAAAGAGATGATCAAGGAGGAAAGGAGAAAAGCTAAAGAGGGAAAACAATGAATTTGAATCCTCTCTAGACGGTGGAAAACATAAAATTTAAACAAAATTGAAAGCTGAGCATGGCATGCATGAATTCAAACTTTATCACTTCTTTTGTTTAAATAGCAGCAAGAGATTAAGGAATGGAACACATAAACACACTTACAATAACAGTAGGGAACACACCATCAACATAAATAATCCACAAGAATCCATAATGAAGTCTGCAAAACCCTGGCCTTCATTTTCCTCAAATTGCAGAAAATACAAGTCAAAAATACAATAGCACTTCTCCCTCTAGAGTCCAACCATGAAAATGAGAAAGAGAAGGCATAATATAGAAGGTCAAACCTCTTCCCCCACCTATAGGGGTCGAGCTCAGCTTCCTAGGAGCTATTACAACTAATTCTAAATCAGTCACTAGATAATAGGCCAGCACAACAACTTGCCTCTAAAACTTAGGAAACCTATCCATGCATTAAATATTTACCATTTACATCAAGGAAACTTATAGAAGAGGTAAAGAAGAGTAAAAGTATCTAATGCCATGAAAATTACACAAAAATCCATCAATTACATGCCCAAAAGTCAACCAAGTGAAAACAGTGCTCAACTGGCCGAACTGGTCAAAACAGGCAAATTTCCCTACCGGTCGCACCCCTCACTCTACCGGTCACACCCATTGACAGCGCTGTTTGAAGGCCTTCCCGGAGTCCAAATCAGATGCAAGATAGCTCATTGGAAAGGTCTGGAAGTCGACTTTCCAACCCAACTAGAATTTCTGAATTTGGAGTTGATTTGACCCCTCAAAAATCAAATCGCCCAAGACAGCTTTCTGCAACTCAAAAAAGGGGCAGAAAGTCAAAATTTGCTGTATTTTGAGCTTTTGGAAGCCCAAATCTCCACAAAAATTTGAAACCCTTCCACAGGCAAGTGTATTTTTGCATGACAATTCCAACCATATAAAGTTTTCCCCATTCCGAGCTGTATCGACTACTGGTCTCGTACGGGGTGAGACCGATAGAATGGCCAAAACCTGTTAAATTCCCAAAAATGCCAAAAATGCCTCAAAATTCTCAAACTCTCTTGGGTTTGCTGCCAGAAGGAAGATTATGAGTACCGTGATGAGTAAGAGAAGTTTTGGCCAAGATACTGAGCGGGTTGGTTTTCTTCCTTCCTTTGGGAGCCTTGGTCAACCTCCTTTGGAAAATCTTCATTTTTGCCTTGCGAAGATGCATCCTTCCTCTCTTTTATGATGACCACGTTTGCCTCCCCTACGAGGCCTCCGCTGTACCTCAACCTCTGTGGAAGAAGACCGGTAATCACCTTGCTCATAGGTTTCAGTGGTTGACATGGTGCTTTTGAGCAAAGTGGAGAAAATAGATAAAGTAAACTGCTGCCCTTGCCTGCAAAATACTGAGTTGTATGCTGTTTTCAAGGGGAACAAGATTATGAAGGAAATGTTAGGGGAGGGGATTTTTCATAAGGAAAGGGAAACATATAAAAATAGGGAATTTCTAAGGGGACAATTCACAAACTGTGAAACATACAATCTCATCTTAATTACCGGGAAATCATTTGCAAAGAAATGTTTTTATTAGGGAAACATGGATGATAATAACCAAGAGAAAGGATATACATGCTCAACAGGGGGTAAGGGACAGCATGTATAATAGGGGTATGGGACAACATTGTTGATTTTATTTTTTGTTTTCTAATGTACATCATAGGGCAAACTCTATTTTTTCAAAGGGATTCATGTACATTTGGTCATAAGGGGAAATGGGATTTTATTTAAACAGGGATATTAGGGATAAAAGGGAAAACAGGGCTTATGGTTTTGGGAGACACAACAACATGATTTTGTAACCACCATTCACAGCAATATGTCCTTTTTATATATATACACAGCTGCATTTCTTTGGTTTTGCTTTGAATATACACAGCAAATATGTTCTCTATTTTGTAATGACTATGCACATTCATATTGCCTTTTTCTTTTTGTTTTTTGACATTTTGCCATCATATTGCCTTTTCTTTTTGCACATCATTTTATTCTTGCTGTGTTTATTTGTTTTCCTTGCTGTGTGAAGGACGTTAGGGTTTTGGGTAGATTAGATGGAGGGCATTAGGGTTTAGGGAATATATGTGAGGGAGGAATAGGGTTTAGGTATTGGGGATGGGAAATTTTAACATTCTTTGCAAATGACATAAGATAGAGACATATCATAACAATTGTGAATTTAATGGGAAACAATGGAGGGAATAAATGGGAGTTTAAAACCTTGAAAACACACCAACCCTAGCACTATGCCTACATTGACAACAGCTAAATTCACCATTTCTCTTGCAAATCTTAAAGGAGAACACCATTAGTCATATCATCATTCAATCATTCCTTGTCATCTTGGATGAATTTGGAGCTTACCTGGTCGATTTAGCAATTTGGGAGGGCGATTTTAATTGTTTCAACAATTTCTGGCAAACACAGCTCTATCGGTTGCACCTCTATTCTATTAGTCGCTCCTGCCTGACCCGTCGCACCAGTTCTGGAAATGCACGGAGGGAGCAGCTCTGACCAGTCGCACCTGCCCAACTGGTCGCACTTCTGTTCTATTGGTCGCACCCCTGTTGCAGGAGGCTTTTGGAGGCCTTTCCGGTGTCTGAATCGGGCGCAGGATAGCTCGTTGGAAAGGTCATTGAGTCTACTTTCAACTCAAGTGGAATTTCTCAATTTGGAGTTGATTTGACCTGTCAAAAATCAAATCGCCCAAGACTGGGCAAAAAGTGCCAAATGAGGCTGCCTGAAAGAAGAGTGTTGTTGCAGTCAAATTTTGAATGCCTTCCTCAACCCAAAATTGAGCTCATGATAGCTCATTGGAAATCTATCTTTTTCTAGTTATCATTTTACCCATAAATCAAATCATTTGGCCAACCAAGCTAGGAGAAAACTTGATTTTCCCAATGTCACTTCAGGGGTGTCTTTGATTCTCCTGAGGCAAGGTATTCTTGACATTTCTCTCAAACCATGACACCTGTGTAAAACTTGAAGGAGGTTTTTATTATTTGGCATGTTTTGGACAAAAACCTCTCTCAGTTTCCCAAAATGCATCTTTTATTGCTCTGAAGAATCATTTTAGTGCGACTTGTCCCGATGTGTGAAACAAGGAATTCTGTCGAAATGAAGTGAGATGAAGGGGATAGGGGGCTTCTAAATTCTTGGGGAAATTTGTGGGAGTGGGGAGGGATTTCAGGAAGCAGGGGAAAGTGGAATCTTAGAGATTTAGTGAGGGGAAGAGATCCAAAAGGACAAAACACAGGCCCAACCTAGAAAATTGTCAAGTTGTAGCTAGAAACTAGGGTTTGTGGAAAAATGAGGAATTTGGCGGATCTAAGGGATGGGAAGTGTTTGATAAGGTACATGAAGGATAGGGGAAGGTGTATGAACATCAGGATATGAGTTTTGCTGATGATTTGGCCGCCCAAGAGAAATTGCCTTCAAAACCCTAGGAGAGGGAAATGAGCTTGCCTAGGCGCAACTGAAGCATGAACAAGGTGTAACA
>APFE031293476.1:0-11931 GCA_000404065.3 Pinus taeda
AAAATAAAATATTTAACTTTTTCCTGGTTTTCTTCTAATATTATGATATTATGTATGTGTAAAATCATGATAGAAAAAGGCAAAAAAGCACACAACAAATAAACCCATACTAAAAAATAAAAAAAACATTTTAAAATTCTATCGTTATAAAGCATCAATTTCTAGCTAATTAATCTCTAAAGTACATAATTTCTTCCAAATTATGATAACGGTTTTGTGGTGTATTTTTTGAAATCTATTGAGTAGATGTGCCTGCAAAAATTTTATCATCATAATCATTTGTGATATTATAGTTATTTTTATTATTGAAAGATATTTTAATTAATAGATGTTATGATCATTTGTAGAAATAAATGGGATGTTATTAAATTGAATATAAATTTTCACATGATTTTGCACATAAAATAAGTTAAAACCCAAATTCAACTCATTTAAAGTGTAATTGTTATATACTATGTTTATTTATGGGTAAAACCATTATATATGCACAAACACAAAAATATACACAAAATAAACTATAGTCACAAAAATTTGAAAATTCTATCATAAAACATAAAATTGTAACTAATTATAAGAATATTCATTAAAAATTATTGCGATTTTAAAATACACATTGAATAATGGTGCTTACAAAAAAATATACACTTTCATTCATGATGTCCTGGTCATTTACCAAAATAAGTGAACTTTTATTAAATTGAGCATAGATAAGTTATGCAAGCATTCAATTCATTTAAAGTGTAGTTGTTGCATTGGATACTATGCATGCTTAAAATCGTCATATAATTTATTTCTATCAAGTGATTCTAATAAAAGATTTTTTTTGTTCGATAATTTATATACATACAAATAAAAATGAAAAAACCAATACATTACATAAAATAAAAACACAAACATCTAAAATTCTACCATCACAAAACATGGATTTGTAACTAATTATCAATATATTGATTAAAAATGCTTCTCAAATATGCATTGAATAGCGATACTTACAAAAAATCCATAGCCATTCATGATGTTATGGTCATTTGCAAAAATAGATGCATTTTTTTTAAACTAAATGCTAATATGAACATATATAGTTTATTACACATTCACTTAATTGGGACTGTAATTCTTGCATATTATATTTTATCTGTGCAAAATCATCGTAGAGGTGATTTGTATCAAGTAAATAGACAATTTGGGAAATGACCTTCCATACGGCATATTCTAATGAAAGCATTTCTTGTGTTCTAAAATTATACACAAACAAGAGCATAAACAAACAAACACATACATTTCATAAAATAAAAACACAAACATTTAAAATTCTATTATCACAAAACATCAACATGTAGATAATTATAAAAATCAATTAATAAAAACAATTATAAAGAGTATGTGCATGGAATAGTGGCACTTACAAAAATTCAAATTCATTGATGATGTTGAAAAATAAAATTTATTAAATTAAACAACAATTTAAAGGTTAGCATGGTAAAATATGACAAATTCTACTCATTCTAAAATTAATTATTGTATACGATATTACTTGTGTGTAAAAATATTATACTCAAACAAACAACCACAAACAAACAAAGGCATAACAAACAAATACATAGCATAAAATAAAACCACATACATTTAAAATTATATCATCACAAAACATGAGTCTGTAAATTAATTTTTAAATTTTATGTTTATTTTGTTTGATATATTTTTAATTTTACATTTAATGATTGTGGTTAAATAAATATTCATGCTCCTAGTCATGTGTGATGTTGTGATTATTTGTATTGTTGAAAAGTATATATTGATTAAAAGAAATCATGAAAACTTGTGATTTTCAAACATACAAAAATTGGTGATGATTCTTACAAGGAAAATCTTTTTAGTCATTGTTACTTGTGGTATTTCATGGGTCATTTTATATCTTAAAATTTATTGAATAAAAATATTCTTGGAAATTTTGATTTATACTAAATAGACTTAACAAATTATAAACTCCACCCATTTTGTATCATAAAATAAAAAAATTGAGTAAAATTTAAGATAAGAATATGTTAATTAAAATATCAAATTAAAGATTGATAGGGGAATTGTGTCAAGAGGACAATCTCGGTGTGATGGCTAGGGTTTCTTACTCCTTTAGCTTTCCTTATGCAGTCGGGTTTCTTCAAACATCAAATGCACCTTTTGCATCATCGCTAGGGCACGATCTCACTGCTCACGGGTCCGATAATGGAATTTTTGAATGGAGTTAATTCTAGTTCTAGTCTCATGTTCAGGCATGGAGACTGACAAACGATGTTGTTAGTAGTATTTTTCACCAAATGATTGATGCAGAGTACCTTGTCAGCCTGTACGTACATGATGGAAGAGAAGGAAGTGAAGGGAATCACATTCGTGAGTCGGGAATGGACCTATGTAGGATTAAGGCGACTCTGGAGCAGAAATCTTATAATTGTCTGCTCTTAGTCACTAGAGAAATATTGATCAGATCTGAAGGCAAAATATTGGCTAGATAAGTCAATATTCGACCCCAAAAAATTCATTTCATAGATCCGTTGTTAAAGGTCCCGAATCTAGATATTCTCAATCCCCTGAGCACATTAGCTTGTCAAAATGGACGAGTAGCATTGGATGTGAAAAGTTTGCTTCGTTTTTTACCGGATCAGAATTTTCCTCGATCAAAGTGGGCGGGTTTGGTGGTTTGGCCATCAGTTATGAAGTTAATACTGCCACAAAAATCAATATCACTCTTTGCAGATCCACACTTATCCATTGATTCTACTAAAGATTCATGTGACTGCCAAGTATGGGCACTCGATCTGGTAGCCTTCCAAATTTTTGTCAAATCCCCAAATGGAAAATCAATATTATTTTAGGTTCGGGCCAAAAATGACTTCAAACAATTAAAGCACAATATCGTGCACACTCTGAGTATCCCATTACTCGTACAAAGTCTAATATGCAGATGAAAATCGATGCAAGAAGTTGTGCTGTTACAATATTATAACATCCTCCCGTTATCCACCATGTTATTAAACTTGAGGATCAGGGAGGATCACCTCGACCAATAAATTCAAAGGGCACAAGGGTAGTGTCTAGATCTAGTATTCCCAAAGGAACATAATCAAATCAAGGGCAAGTAAATGGAGTATTTTCTTTCATAGATATCCTCAAAGGAAGATGTGTTGCTTCAACAACACCAGATCAGAAACACAATATACCCAACCCCTACATAGTGGAACAAGTGAATCAAATCCCAGTATTGACTGTAGATCTAGCATAAACAAATTATTTTTTCATAACATATGAATATCAAGAATTACTATACAGATTCAACACTTTTTGGCTAAAACCAATGGATCTCTTCCATTGGATATTCACAAATTGGACAATAAATTGTAAGATTCAGCTGTACTCCAGGGGATGTTTCATAGTAAAATTTGTATCATGAGAGGGTTGTGAATATATACTGCAAGAGGGTCCATGGTTTTGGGGCTTCGCAGGAACTTTTGTCACCCCTTGGTTCCCATATTTCGACGCCAATATAATTTTAGTATCTCGAATGTTGGGTTGGGTTAGATTGCATAATCTATCCATACATTTATGGCTCCATAAAGTGATAGAAGCCATTGGGAACATATTAGGGTGATAAATAAATAAATATACAGAAATATTTGAAGAACAAATCTACACAATCGCCAAAATTCCTTTGGAGCTAGACCTCAACAAAGGATTTTAGGACCATATTCTCTTGACACACAACAAGCAGTGCTCAACACAATTCCTATATTTTGAGAACACAACATTTAGATGTCAAATAAGCCAAAAAATGAGACATCCACAAAATTCATGTCATGATGCCAAGAAAACACCCCAGAGGAAGAAGTAAACAAGAAAGAGACTCAAGGGATGAAAATTCCCACAAAAGTTGCCTCACAAAGAAGAGAATGATGAAGAAATGGATCCTCCTACCATTGAAGAAGCCCAAAATACACAAGAAAACATAGAAAAGGTGAGCGTTAATCATGAAGTTTCACGAACTCCAGCACACGCATCGAGGAATGAGAATATCACTCTAGCAATAGCGGTGGGAGATTCAAAATATCATTGTGTATCTGAAAGTTCAGTTTTAGATATGCAAAATCTAATAACGAATGAAGGGACCCAGCTAGAGCTTGTAATGGCCACACCTTAACAGGTAGAATGGAAAAAGGTTAAAAAGAGGAAATGGAGAAAAGGGTGACATGTTTACCACCACTTGGAGTTTTATTTTTGGTGTTTGTCATCACCAATTTCGATTGGCACAATTGAATGCATTATCACTATCTACAACACGTAATTTTGCTTTCATTAATAAAATTACAATTTTTTCCGAGGAAATAAATTATATTATTTATAAATAATAATAAAAGAATGTGATTTTCAAATACACATTGAATAGTATAGTGGTTGTTACAAAGAAAAAACTTTGTCATTCATGATGTCATGGTCAATTACCAAAATAAGTGATTTCTTTTTAAATTTACCATGGATAAGTTAATGCAAGCATTCAATTCATTTGAAGTGTATCTCTTGCATTGGATATTATGCATGATTAAAATCATCATAGAGGTTATTCGTATCAAGTTTATAGACAATTTGTTTAGTGACCTTCCATATGGTATATTATAATGAAAGGTTTTTCTGTGTTCTAGAATTCATAGATATATAAGCACAAACAAGCGCAATGACAAACAAGTAAATACATTCTATAAAATAAAAACACAAACATTAAAACCCTATCATCATGAAACATCCATTTGTAACTAATCATAAATATATGTTAAATAAAAATACTTATAAATAATTTTATTCTTAGATGTGCATTGCATAATGATACTTACAAACAAAAAAAAAACCATGGTCATTTGCAAAAATAAATGAGATTTTGTTAAACTAAATGCTAATTTAAACATATATAGTTTAATACACATTCAATTAATTGCAAGTGTAATTCTTAGATATTATATTTTATGTGTGTAATATCATCATAGATGTGACTTGTATCAAGTCAATAGTCAATTTGGGTGATGACCATCCATACGGCATATTCTAATGAAAGTCTTTCTGGTGTTCTAAAGTTTATACACAAACAAGGGCATACAAAACAAAAACATTCATTACATAAAATAAAAACACAAACATTTAAAATTCTATCATCATAAATATTCTATATAATTACGAAAAATGATTAATTAGAAAGAAATTCAAATTCATTCATGATGTTGTTGTCATTTGGAAAAAAAACAAGAATTTATTAAATTAAGCTACAAGTTAAAGATCAGTACTTTAGTATACAAATTCTACACATTGGCAAAGTACTTATTTTATATGATTACATATGTGTAAAAGAATTATAGACATACAAAGATAACAAACAACCAATGGAAAACAAGAGCACAAAAAAAAGTACATAGCATAAACTAAAGCCACATACATTTAAAATTCTATGATCATAAGACATCAATTTGTAAATTAATTTTTAAATTCTATGTTTATTTTGTTTGTATTTTATCATCATCACGAGAGACTTTTGATATATTTTTAAACTATCATTGAATGATTGTGGTTTCAAAAAATATCATTGTCATAGTCACTTGTGATGTTGTAATTATTTGTATTGTTGAAAAGTATATATTGATTAAAATCAATCATGAAAACATGTTATTTTCAAACTTACAAAAAATGGTGATGATGCTTATAAAGAAAATTCACAACCATATATTTTTGTCATATTATAACAAGTTATAAACTCCACCCATTCTGTATCATAACAGATTAATTAACTAATAAATTAGTTATTTATTTTGTTTAAAGTGGTGTTGTTCATTCGTTATTAATATCAGTTTATTTAAACAAATTAATAAATTTATAAACTTCTTGTTAAGTTGGAAATGTTTTTATATTAAAATTTTAAGTTAATTACAATTTCCAATGTTTTTATATTAAATTAAATTTGAAGTTAATTACAATAAAATTTTAAAAAATTTTGAATGAACGCTTTATATTTATATATGAGGTTTTCTTTAAAATATTAATATTTGTAACGTGAGGGAGGAGGAGAATGGAGAGCGGGGCAAAAATGTGCGCTAGGGTTTTAAGCTGCTGCAAAGTTGAATTCGCTGCAATCGAGCTTATGCTTGTTTCTGTTGATCAAAGGAATCCGCACAGTGGGGTATTGTTGTTGCGATGAACATCAAAGGAGGACCGAAGTTCTATGGAAACCACACTGGAAGGGATTCAGGTGATCCAAAGTTGTTGGAAATATATGATCTGTGTAGAGAATGGACACTCGACTCATGCATTTTTTATTCCTGGTGGTATCTTTTTCATGCAGGATCTTTTACGCATTCTCCCAAATCCACTATTTTTATTTTTCTTTCTTTAATATTTCGTCGTGGATGATAGTGGAATGGAGATGATGAGTAGAGCTCTGCTAGGGTCTGGAGCCGACTGGTCAATGGCATCGATTGGCCCTACAGCGGATCCCATCCCGGCTGTGGCCGTGACGTATGAAGGTTACATAGACGCCAGAGAAAAGCCCGTGAAGGTGTCGAATGGGAATCCCAAATGGATGAAGCTGACAGCGCCCTCATTTACAGAGGATCTATGTAGCCATCGTGGCTCTAAACGTGTATTGCGCTTCGTGCCCATATGTCATGGTCGTGCCTGAGGCCCTAAAGAAAGATGAGGCACCAAATATTGGTGCGAAACCTATGGCTTCAAAGGCATTGGCCCTCAATGCCAAGGATCCAGCTGCAGCTAGTAAGACTGCTGCTCCGAAGGCCGTGATGAATTCTATCCCCATGATCGTCTGCAGGGTCGCAAAGAAAGCCGAAAAGGAGTCTGGCTACAGGGAAGAGGGAAATAGTTTCCTGAAGGAGCCCACAGAGATCCCATTGCATTATGGCGCACCTGAGGCTGCTTGGTCATGCTACCTCTAGACAGAATTAGAACCCTCATCGCTAGTTAATATTTTTTTATTTAAATTTTTTATTAAAACCCCTTCGGAGATGTCATTATTGATCTGGGTTCATGCAATAGACTGTGTGATGCATTTTGAGAATCTTATGTCAAATCATTTTGGATATCCAGCTGGATTACAATAACTATGTTTTGGGGGCAAAGCTCTCCAGGATCCCAAACCTCTCACATAATACAATATTTTACTTGTGTCTACTATAATACTCAATTTGAGATTGAGAGGTGGCGCAACAGATTACAATAAAAAAATCATTCAAGAGGAGACTTTTAGAGAAATTCAACCAAAAACAAATAAATACATTAAAAGCACAAAAAAGGAGGACTTTCCTTCAAAAACATCCTCCAAGAGAAACATTCACCTTCCGCGACAACAAAGCAAGCCGGAACTGAACCATGTACATATATTTTGGAGAAATTGAATCAAATCCTAAAATTAAATAGAGATATACCAGAAACAAATGAGCATTGTAATATTTGTGGAAAACAAGCTATTATCTGTAGATACAACTGTTTCTGCACAAAACCCACTGAGCTCTTTCACTGGATTTTCACAAACTGCAGTGCTCACTATGATATTCACCTCTATTCTAAGGGGTTTTTCATTGTAAATTTCCCATCAACAAAGGCTAGAGACATCATATTACAGAAAGGACCATGGTTCTCAGGATCCATGGGTCTTTTCATCATGCCATGGTTTCCGGAATTTGATGCAAATACTATGGTTGTATCTAGGATGCCAGTTTGGGTTCATCTGCAAAACCTCCCGTTACATCTATGGAATGAGCCAAACCTTGCAGGCATCAACATTACATCTATGGAACTAGCCAAACCTTGCAGGCATCAACAACACCATCGGGCGACACATTAGGATGGACACACAAAGACTAGAGAAAAGAATTTTCACATTCGCACGAATATGTGTAGAAGTAGATCTCAACAAAGGTTTGTCGACCACATTCAAATGAAGCACAAACAGTGGTGCTGGACACATATACTTGATTATAGAAATACAACATTTATATGTAGAACCTATAAGTAAATAGGACACCTACAAAATAAGTGCATGAAGCCAAAAAATACACCTGTGGAAAGAACAAAACAGGAAACAGGCCAAGGGATGGCAATTTTCACCACTAGGCTCTCATGAGGAGGAGGAAGCTCGTGTGGAACATCCAATACCAATGAGGAAAATCATACGAACAAGGAATCAGAAGCACATGAATTACATCCACAATCTTCTATGGACTCATAGCTAGTAAATATACCAGACACAATGGATACCCCTAGATCCAAATGACTACATACATTAGACAACTCCGATTCTGATAAACAAAACCCTCGACCTGAGGATGATACTTCACTTGCACTTACATCTTCGATGTTGATTCAAGGGGAGTGGTGCAAGGTGAATAAGAAGAAAGGGAGAAAAACATGATTTTTCTCCCCATATGTACATTATTTTTTGCAATTTTTGATGAGCTATTTGTTTTAATTAATAAAATTAGGATCTTTCTCCTCGAAAAAAAAAAAAACAATATTTGGAATGTTAAATAAGATATAATAAAATAATATAACCTTCACAAAACCCATTTTAAACACATTTATAATTAATTTTAAAATTAGTTATTTGTTACTAAATTAAAATTAAAAAAAAAAAGTTTACAATAATGGGAAATTATTTCTTAAAAATTAAATAAAACTTTTAAAAGAAATTAAATGCTAGAAAATATATATATGGGAGTTAAGAAAATGAGAATATATATATCTATATATATATTTCTATATACAAAATTGACAATAATTTATCGAACATTTTATACAACAACCTTATAAATAATAATTAAATAGATATTAATATGAATTCATGTTGCCAACAAAATCAAAAAAGATAAAACACATACATAATTAAATGTTAAAATGAATTCATGTTGCCAACAATAACTAACAAGGTGAGATAGAGAGACAACTAAATGTTAAAAATGAATTCACTTTACCAACAATGACCAACAGGGTGAGGTGCTGGACCTTTACAAAAGTGTAAATAAATGTTTACATATATCCTCTCGACTTTTACTCATAGGTAAATAAATGTTTACTCTACTCCATGCTCTCCCAACGGATAAAGTCAAAACCACAAAATCATTATCTTATCTTCTTCCCGATGAATGGAGTCAGGACCACAACGGATGGCTTTTTCTGAATTCGTTAATCGAATTACTCCAGCCCCAGTATTTCGGCAAGGTCCGTCGTTACTCATCGCCTCCGAGTTGTCAGAAAATTCAAAAGCTCCACAACAAACCTAATAAGACTATGACGTGTAGATTTTAAACAATTCAATAAAATTGCATATAATTTAGTGGAATGAAGAACATAAGAGATGGTGGCAGGGGTGAGCGTGGGCTATAGGAAATTAGAACGAAGGAACCGAAATTTGCCATTTTCAACTTCATGCCATGATAGTCTAATTGCCATGGGTCATTATAGGTTAATAAATTTTTTAACTAATAAATAAAATCATATAGGTTAATATTCATTTTCATTAAAGTCATATGGATTAACAATTCTCTTTATTGGTAATTAAAAAATAATCAATTTATATTTTATTTTTAAATACTTTTAGGTTGGATAATTTGAATGATAAATATATCAATAAAATATTCATTTCAAATTGTTTGAGATAACTTAACTTTTTCAATATTTTTAAGAGTCTTGCAAAATAGTAGGAGTATTAAAAATCTAGCTACGAAATAGCTAAAGGTCTTTTAAGTACAACCAATTAGTTATTGGATTAAAACAGTGAGGACAATCATAAGGAAAGGCCCATTAGTTATTAGTTACCAATAATATTTTGATCTATAAAAATATATATTAATATATGTATCCCTAAATTCACTAATTATAATGAATTTATTATTAGATATTTCTATATATTGAACTATATATTCACCCACACAAAATGGTTCCCCTTATTTAATGTAACCTTTGACCACTTTGACCACTATAATATCTGATACAATATGTGCCCCTTAACCTAAAACCATTATGAATGTCAAAACACTAATATGACCCATAACAACTAATTTACTATGATCACTCATACTCATAGATAATTACAAACCCTTCCATAATGCAACCTCTAACCACTATTACTATTAAAAAAGAATGACACTTATAATTATTAAGGGACTAACTCTAAAATTAATTAAACCATAGTGCACTATGAGCTTTAAAACACAATGAATTCTAGAGACTATGACCCCTAGTACACTTCACAATCTTGACATTATAATTCTTGAAATTTTACAACACGCATTAATTTTAATATCTAAGACATTAACTATCATTAAGATGATAGATTTTATGTACTTAAAGTGGCATAACATAGTGATAAAGTTGAATGAAGTGCAACTCCAAATGCAATCACATAAGAAAGGAATATAGTAAATGTTGTGTATTTTGGAGATGATATTTTGATTATCTATATTAACCCAAAAATCAACTTTCTTGAGAAAACATATGGTAATGGTTTTGACTATCGATATTGATCCAAAACCCTCTTTTAGTTATATGTATTTCAAAATTATAAAATTTCAAAATTTCAAAATTGCGTATTTTTATATGCTTTTTTCCTATTTCCACTATTCAATGCAATACGAATAATAAATATTCATTATTGGGTTCTTATTTATTCTTGTTTATATTATTCTGTTAAATACATGTATTGTTGAATTAAGTTTTTGATATCTCAATTTTTTTTTCTTATTTCTAAATTTTTATTAATGAGAGAGAGTCATTTTTCATGAATAGGTAGAGCCTCTAACATTAAACTCAATATTCTACCATAAATTAGTCAAATTATCATGACGACAAAAATATACAAATAGGAAAAACACATTGGTGACATGCTGAATATGAACCGGTATGAATGTGAAAATTTTAATAAGTCCATTTGGTTCCCTTCTTTAGTAATTTGGATAGACATGAAACAAACTTCACTAGTTACTCCTCCAGAAATATTTAAAAATCTTCCAATAGATGGAGAGTACCTCAACACATACAAAAAATGTTTCCTTCCTCATCGCAGATTCAATTGTCGCTACAAATAATTGAAGTTTGGCATGTTGACTCTTTAGATGTAGCCCAGAAAGATATTCTGTATCAACCTACAATTGACCAAATGTATATATGATCAGTTAATAATCTAACATAATACAATTCCACCACAAGCTCAAGAAAAACAAGGGGATATACTTTTAATCCTTCTAGATTCTGAACAAGAAGAAGAAATGAAAGCATAGTTAGACAACCATTTAAATTTGACCTCATAGTACCTGCGACATAATATCATAAGAATATTGCAAGCGAAGACTCACGGAGTTGGAAAACAACCGGTACATAAACATATACAATAAATGGGAATGAAATATTTCTAGGTATTCAACTAGAAGACCCACAATAACAATAGAATCTACACTCAATCGCATGAAATATTTTTGAGGATACCCTATAAAGGGTAGAAAAGAAAAGAAGCCTAAAGAATTAGAACAATTTCTAGAATAATCTATTGGGCCTCACGTCTTGTAGTTTCTTGGACATGTAAAATATGTATTCGTTGAACGATGACTATAGAAAATGATGGTAGTTCAACAAACACAGGAACATAAAAAATTGACTCTAGACAAACTCAACATAGAAGGAAGCTCATCATAGGCAGAGGACGAAGGATAGTCGACTAAACACAACAAGAATAAAAATATCTTCAATATCGACTTGACTTTTGATTCACACCATGTTACAATTATAGAAAAAAATGATGATCAAGATAAAGCCCGATCCAAGCAAACTGATAGTGACAAAGTTTCATCCAAGCATTCTAGCTTTGATGACATATTAAGTTGGATAGTAACAATATTA
>APFE031293483.1:0-22276 GCA_000404065.3 Pinus taeda
CCCCTCCCCCTATTCTACAAAAAACTATATAAAAACCCCAAAAATACTAAATATTCATCCCCATGGCAACTATAGCCAAATAACAAAAGTCGGGAAATATTAGGTTCATTTGGGATCCAGTATTAGCCCTTCCGCGTTCACCTACCCTTAGGATTTATTTAACACTCTGTTAAATAAATAACTTTACCTTATCACCCTCTGCGCATACATTTTATCATGGATTTCGTTTAAAAACTTGGTTAAACGAATAACCACAGTCTCGCGCCGAAACACATTAAACCTTAACCTAAAGTCTAAAACCCACCCGCAGCCATGAAAAAATTACGTTTATTGGGCGCGCTGTTCTACTAAACCTCGATCGTTTTGCCCTCCCGTCCACCGTCGGATCGGCTCTCCCAGATCCGATGGCCCTCATGCATATCGAGCGCCCCTTCATAGCGGTACGATAGTACCCGATGGTCAACGATTTCACCGTCGTACACCGGGACAGCTGTCGGCCTCCTATTGTATCAGGCCGCCCCTTACACATACCACTCCCGTACCAAAAGCGATCCGACACAAACCGCTTACCGCCCTCCCCGCTTGCCTACGTCACCGCATGACGATGCCACCACGTCGCCTGCCACTGTGCTGTACCTACGCCATGTCACCCGCTAACGTCATCATCCACGTCACCCCGCTGACGTCATTCTCCATACCACCGCTAACATCATGCTGACGTCACCGCCAAAAAAAACACGCAAAGGCGAAATCGCTGCTTAGGAAGCCCGGAATGAAAATCTGAGGCAGTTTTTGATGTGCGATTAGCGCAATCACGCATCGCTAAGAAAAAAGGGCCAAAATGGAAAGCCCCAGTCCAGCGCATGGTTTGCAGCAGCTATTTTTGCCGAAAAGAGATAAAAGGGGCGATTTAACAGTTTAAAGAGGATCAGCAGAGGAAAGATAAAGCCCAGATTCAATTAAAAAAGTATCAGTGAAGCGGCGAAGAGTATCAGATCGACAATATCAAAGCAGGTGAACATTAAAAGCCTCCATCAAAGTCGAAGAAAGCGGTGAAGCCACTTAAGGCTCTCAGATCACAGTTAATGCACATCAAAGCCACTCAAGAGCAGTGGAGCAAAGACCAATGCGCAGTTATGATAAATGGCCAGCGCATAACAGCAAAGGCCACATAGCCTCATTTTTTGTAACAGTTGCCCCCAGCACAACATTAGATAGATATTTTTTACATTACTTGCAAGAGAAGTTAGGTTAATTGCAGTTATTTCCTTAGATCTTCTATCAGATCTATTTTTGTAGATATTTTGCCTATAAATACAGCCCTGAACAATGTAATAAGGGTTGTTGGTTCGTGGGTTGGTTGATGATTTCTTCTTTCTAAACTGCATTTTAACATATCAGACTGTGTTAATACAAATGGTTGTTGAAGTTCATTGTGTCTGAATGATCTGAAGGTGGATTGGATGTTCTGGGACTTGCTACAGAATTCCTGTGTCATGCTATGGAACAATAAGTTATACTAAACTGTGTCTTATGTTTTCTATTTTGTAAATCTCATCTATGTTTCATGATCTTGATAGCAGAGAAGAAGAATAACATAAGATTTGTTTGAGTGCACCTTATGTTCAATCTCTGTTATTTATTATGTTTTCTTCAAGATTAGTCATAAATATGAATTCTCATTGTTCATGTTTGCACTAGTTCTCTCATTTTGAATACTGTTTAGGAATTCTTAATTGCTCCTGCACAATATTCATCCATTTTCCCTCTGCCAGTATAATGAAATATTCTTGATTGCCTTTCATTCCCTGACTTCATTCCATCATTTCCAGATTTGAAAATTGTTTCTAGTTTGCCTATCCTGCTTTGTAGCACTACCTTTGCACCAAGAAGCTCTTTCAGTAATTACACTTGCAGTGACTCCATTGCCCAATGGAAAAAACAGTTATACATTGCATCCCAGTTCTGTCTGAGATCACCATCCCACCAAACTCAAACAAAACCCATGTGCATCATATCTAGCCTAAAATCATCCCTTAAACAAAGCTAAATCCCAAAGAGAGAGCCCTCTCTGACTGCTGGTAGGCTAGGACATGCAGCCCAAAGCTTGGTTTGTGGTTACCTCGGCTGTATTCCCTTAGGAGTCAAAGGGAACAACCTGAGCGATAACATAATGGTGACTCCGCTGGGGAACTGAATCATTTTTGTTCATCACTGTAAACCCCCATTTTTTATCAGTTTGACTTTCGAATAAGTCTTAAACTTGTTTTGAAAAATCCCAAAAAAATCAAAAAATCTCAAAATATTTTGTTTCTTATTGCATATTTAGTTCTGATCTGTGTGGTGGACAGAGATCAGGCCCTTCAAAGTTAATTTATTTATCCACCTAGCGACTCCACATAATCCTCATAATAAAGACTCCACTGGAGAAATGAACCCAAGAGAAATATACAAGCAGATCAGGCTTTTGACCTGGATAACTATCCAAGAGGTCATGTTCTTTCTCTTCCATAAAATTTTACTGTGTATATTTTATTTTAAAAACGATTTTAAATTAGATTTTTATGATTTGCCTTTTGAAAATGTTGTTGAAAAACCTCCTTGCACATTAGAACAGCAGCCTTTAAATGTTGTTGAAAATAATCATATAGCCAAGGAGGAAACAAATAACAAAGCCAATCATTCTATCCTTGTTCATATCGAGCCCATTCAGCCAATCCCTGTACATAATCCCGTGCCTCGTAAGGTTCCTGACAGATATAAGCCTCTTGTTTTGCCTCTCGTGCTTAATCCTCTGCCCAAAAATCATCCTGAGTATCTCCCAAGATTTGATGGAGAGAATGGTATTACTGCGCAAAAGCATATCCAAGCCTTTGAAGACTATCTTAATATATTTGAAGTGGAGGACGAGGATGTTAGTATCAGGCTGTTTGCCCTTTCTTTGCAAAGCGAAGTTAGGACTTGGTTTAAAGCATTTCCTGAGGCTAGCATCTCTAATCTTCAACAGTTTTCCAAGCTCTTCCTTGATAGATGGATGATCAAACTTAATTTCCTCTTGCTCATTGAAGAATATAATCAGTTAGAAAGACGTCGAAATGAATTTGTTCAGCAATTTTTTGATCGATTCAATCAAGTTTATCATTCTTTGCCTTTGAATATTAGACCTCCCCCTGATTTAGCTCTATTGCATTATCCAAGAGCTTTTGATCCAGAAATCGAGTTCCATTTGAGAGAAAGATGCCCGTCCACTTTGAAACAGATGCGGGACATAGTTGTGGACGTGGACGCAAATCTGAAGATGAGACAGGAACGGCACAAAGCAGAGCAAGAAGAAAAACTTCATGGTTTGTTACAAAAGTCAAAGGAAATGATCACAATGAAAGTTGAAAGCTTAGAGCGCAAGAACACATCTGTTGTGCAAGAGGAAAGTAATGTTATTCATGAACAAACCTGCCACAAAACAGATGACATATTCATATAGCCAGATATGAAGGAGCAGTCTCCTGATATACTATATGAATATAACAGCTTCTCTTCTTTCAACTGCTTGCCAAAATACGATGAGTATGATGATGATTATGAGCCTAATGACCAAATCAGCCTTGCAGAGGAGTCAAAGCCTATTTTGGCAGAAAGCACAGTTCAGAATCAGCAGCCTAAAATCAATGATCAACGTGCTTATCTCAGCTATGAAGTAAAGGAGGAAAGCGCATAAAATTTTGATTTCAGCGAAGGAACTTTACCTTTCTGTGTAGATTCTTTTCAATTTATTAAGGAGAACTATCATGCAGTTAATAAGCAAGTATCAGCAAGTGTTGATATTGATCATCTGGAGGAAGCCCAAATCATTGTTCAAAATATATTGCCTCTAGTTTTGCAGCCCCAAAGAGCCATCGAATATCAGATTGAGGAAGATTCGAAAGCAACTGTTCATGACCAAGTGATCCAAGTGGATCCCCTACGTCTTTGTTTTCAGCCATCTGAGTTTTTCGAAGAAGAAGAGGAGCAGCCTGCGCAGATCAGTCAAGGGCCATGTGAGGCTGTTTGTAATAAATTGCAAATATCAGTTCATGTTGTATATGATTCATGTGCTGACAGGGTGTATGATGAAGTAAAGAAGTGCTCTTCTCCATTAGCAGGTTGTGTCCCTCAATATCAAAATGATAATGATATCCAGTTTCGAAGGCATGATAGTGATCCCAAACTTTTGTATAGTTCTTCAATTCAGCCCAGCAATTGTATATATATGTTGCAGGACCCTTTTGTACAGTTTCTTGTTTCAGCAAAGAAGGTCAGCAGTTTTCTGATCTTCTCAAAGGTTAACAAAGTTATATCTGATGGCAAGATCTCCATTTTTACCACCAGCAAGCATGAATAGCAAAGCTCACCGATGTTTATAATGCTTAAATGGCTGCACTAGCTATTTGATTTCACCTAACAGCAAAGTAAGTGCTGATTAGAGTAGGTAGGTAGGATTTCAGTTTTCTGTTTGGATAGCAAGCTTGCTGCAGTTGAAGCCCGAAGTGAAGGCCCTAAGCTCTTCAAGTCTGCTGTCATGTTCATAAATAAAGCAGCCAGCAAAGGGAAGTTTCCAGAGCACAGCAACAACTAAAGATTAAGGTATTTTGACCTGTTGTTCTTGACTTTTCGCAAGGAAAAGCCATCCCCAAGAGGAGCCACTGTTAGCATCCTACTCATAGCAGGTATTCATCTTTCATGATCGACATTTCTAGATACCAAATATCTCATACTTTGCATGCTGCAATGTTCCATATTTGCTATTGAGGCCAAAGAAGTGTCCATGAGAGTGTGCTAGTCTAAGTGCCTCTGCTGTATCCTAATTTTGATGATTTATTCCATTTTTGAAGAATTTTCAGTTAAAGGGAGGTCCAAACGGCTTAATCTTGGTCTCCCTAGGTTTCAATTTCCTGTTGCAGAATATAGAGAATCATTATCTGTCCAAACAGCTTAATCTTGGCAGATTCTTAGATAGGTAGAGAAGCAAGGGTGCTCAACAGCCTAATCTGAGCCCCTGGATGAAATAAGTATAGATGTAGATAGGAGGCCAGTAAAAAAGAAAAAAAGTTGAAAAGCTAGGTTTGCTAGTTCATGTGCACCCAAACCAAAAGAAGAAAAAATGCTAGGTAAAGTAGGCTGGGTAAGTAGTTTTGTGGTTGCAGAAATCAAGCTATGTGATCCATTTCATGTTTTCAAGTGTTATATTTATCCAGATCACAGTTTTTGAGGCACTTTTTCATTTTGATCAGATCAAGCAAGGCATCTCTAACTCCCCCTTCTTCTTATTTCCCAAATCACTCACTAACATCCCCTTGAGGACCTTGGGATCTGCCCAACCAGTCTTGTTTTCACTCCATTCTTGTTAAAAACCAAGTTGACATCTGAGTTGACCTAGTGAAAAGAAGCCACATTTCTTGTGAAAAAATTAATCTTTACACAATCCATTCATTTCCCTATGCTTAAGTTTCCATTCTATAAACTTAGCATGCATCCCCTCCTTTGCATTCCAAAGATCTCATATTAACATCTAACCTTATTATCTAGCTCCCTAAATCATTTCCCCTCCCCCTATTCTACAAAAAACTATATAAAAACCCCAAAATACTAAATATTCATCCCCATGGCAACTATAGCCAAATAACAAAAGTCGGGAAATATTAGGTTCATTTGGGATCCAGTATTAGCCCTTCCGCGTTCACCTACCCTTAGGATTTATTTAACACTCTGTTAAATAAATAACTTTACCTTATCACCCTCCGCGCATACATTTTATCATGGATTTCGTTTAAAAACTTGGTTAAACGAATAACCACAGTCCTGCGCCAAAACACATTAAACCTTAACCTAAAGTCTAAAACCCACCCGCAACCGTGAAAAATTTACGTTTATCGGGTGCGTTGTTCTGCTAAACCCCGATCGTTTTTCCCTCCCGTCCATCGTTGGATCGGCTCTACCAGATCCGACGGCCTTCATGCATATCGGGCGCCCCTTCATAGCGGTACGATAGTACCCGATGGTCGACGGTTTCACCGTCGTACACCGAGACAGCTCTCGGCCTCCTATTGTATCGGGCCGCCCCTTACACATACCACTCCCGTACCAAAAGCGGTCCGACGCAAACCGCTTACCGCCCTCCCCGCTTGCCTACGTCACCGCATGACGATGCCGCCACGTCGCCTGCCACTGTGTTGTACCTACGCCATGTCACCCGCTAACGTCATCATCCACGTCACCCTTCCACATCACCCCGCTGATGTCATCTGCTATACCACCGCTAACATCATGCTGACATCACCGCCAAAAAAAACATGCAAAGGTGAAATCGCTGCTTAGGAAGCCCGGAATGAAAATCTGAGGCAGTTTTTGATACGCGATTAGCGCAATCACTCATCGCTAAGAAAAAAGGGCCAAAATGGAAAGCCCCAGTCCAGTGCATGGTTTGCAGCAGCTATTTTTGCCGAAAAGAGATAAAGGGGGCGATTTAACAGTTTAAAGAGGATCAGCAGAGGAAAGATAAAGCCCAGATTCAATTAAAAAAGTATCAGTGAAGCGGCGAAGAGTATTAGATCGACAATATCAAAGCAGGTGAACATTAAAAGCCTCCATCAAAGTGAAATAAAGTGGTGAAGCCACTTAAGGCTCTCAGATCACAGTTAATGCACATCAAAGCCACTCAAGAGCAGTGGAGCAAAGACCAATGCGCAGTTATGATAAATGGCCAGCGCATAACAGAAAAGGCCACATAGCGTCATTTTTTGTAACAGTTGCCCCCAGCGCAGCGTTAGATAGATATTTTTTACATTACTTGCAAGAGAAGTTAGGTTAATTGCAGTTATTTCCTTAGATATTCTATCAGATCTATTTTTGTAGATATTTTGCCTATAAATACAGCCCTGAACAATGTAATAAGGGTTGTTGGTTGGTGTGTTGGTTGATGATTTCTTCTTTCTGAACTGCGCTGTAACATATTATACTGTGTTAATACAAATGGCTGTTGAAGTTCACTGTGTCTGAATGATCTGAAGGTGGATTGGATGTTCTGGGACTTGCTACAGAATTCCTGTGTCATGCTATGGAACAATAAGTTATACTAAATTGTGTCTTATGTTTTCTATTTTGTAAATCTCATCTATGTTTCATGATCTTGGTAACAGAGAAGAAGAATAGCATAAGATTTGTTTGAGTGCACCTTATGTTCAATCTCTGTTATTTATTATGTTTTCTTCAGGATTAGTCATAAATATGAATTCTTCATTGCTCATGTTTGCACTAGTTCTCTCATTTTGAACACTGTTTAGGAATTCTTAATTGCTCTTGCACAATATTCATTCATTTTCCCTCTGCCAGTATAATGAAAGATTCTTGATTGCCTTTCATTCCCTGACTTCATTCCATCATTTCCAGATTTGAAAATTGTTTCTAGTCTGCCTATCCTACTCTGTAGCACTACCTTTGCACCAAGAAGCTCTTTCAGTAATTACACTTGCAGTGACTCCATTGCCCAATGGAAAAAATAGTTATACACTTGCATCCCAGTTCTGTTTGAGATCACCATCCCACTAAACTCAAACAAAACCCATGTGCATCATATCTAGCCTAAAATCATCCCTTAAACAAAGCTAAATCCCAAAGAGAGAGCCCTCTCTGACTGCTGGTAGGCTAGGACCTGCAGCCCAAAGCTTGGTTTGTGGTTACCTCGGCCGTATTCCCTTAGGAGTCAAAGGGAACAACCTGAGCGATAACAAATAGATTATGACAACCATGATCAGAACATTCAAGATGAAAAATGGCATCCTCGTGATTTGAGGAATTGTAAAGAGGGGTTGATGAGAAATAAATATTTTCACCCTCTGAATTTCTAGAAGTGAAAGATGAGAGATCGAGTGGATTCAGGAAGAAATATTTGTCCTCTCCGCAATCAAATGATGGACTAACATCCTGCGCATTCCGTGAATGATCGGAAGTGGAAAAATCTAATGATGAATTTTCACAAGAAGGAACAGAAATTCCAGAATCACAGAAGATGTCAGGATAAAGCGAACAAGGTGCGGATAGAAGGAGGTCACCCTTCACTGCAACTTCTTGTTCATATTCCCACAAATACTCATCGAAAATGATAGTGTGGGTTGGTTTTTCAACACCAACTCCATCCAAAACTTGATCCTCATGAACATCACATGTGAAGTCCGGAACAAATGAACACAACATACCAAAATCTGGAGGATCAAAGGAACCAGTAGACAGATATTGAGAATATGAGACCATGTGACAATCGTCAAGCTAACACTTCAAATCTATGCAGAAATGCAGAGCATGTGGGATAGGAGGAGATGGTGACAGTTCAATAGGTAGGTTCACAACTTCTCCCACCTTGTCCTACAGACCTAAGTTGTTTGATGAGAAGGGGATGGAGGGTCACTTGGGACAGCAACCTTTTCTGTCTCAGATTTAGAAGCTCTAACACCAAGAATGTTGTGAGGGGTTCAAAATATTCTGATTCATGTGGATTCTCTGATATGTGAACAAGGTACTGAAATATTTCAGTTATAAATTTCCAGTCAACTTCATCTTCTGGAAATTCAAAATAGTAATGACATAAATGATCATAAAAGTGTGCAATTTATTTGTTAGGTGATTTTCGTAATTTTAAAATTTTGTGAATAAGCGTGTTATGGTCATAAAATATGAAATCACAGCCTAACTCTTAAAACATGTGGTTGAAAGTGTATAGAGGCTACGGGCAATGTGTAACACCATTCCTTGACATACCCTTCGAACATGTAAGCGAACAACCCACAGGAAATGTCGTCCGAGGGGACTTCATTCCTGTCACAGAAACCCGAAAAGGAAACTTTGTGAATTAACAGGGATGTTTTTCTTTCACCATCATATTTAAGTTGTGACAGGTCATCTATAACGTCCACCGACGCATCAAAATCATGAGTGTGAGAAAAACATGTCGGGGTTGAGGTTGTGATGTAAGTCATGAATGATGTGCAGAGATTCAAAACAAACTTTGAGGGCTCTACTTGTCATCTAGTCCTCCTAGCGCTAAAAATGTTGACAATGTTGGACCCACCAACATTCAAGGGGATCTCACCGGTAAGAAGTCCCAACTAGACCTTGAATCCTTTGGAGTAGGAGTCTCAGTAGTGGGTGCTAATGCAATGCCTTAACCGCGGTAGTGCGCAAAGATAAGTATGATGAATTTGGTCAGAAGAAAGTGTGTGACCTTGCAGTAAGTCAAGTGAGATGTATGGGGGTTCTAACACATGGAGGGGAAAAGGAAGTGTTCCCCTTATAATCATGTAATAGTATGCAGCTTCAATAGAACACATGAGCAGGATGACATCACAAGTCAGAATGTGGAATAGTCCACAAACCAAAGTGACAGGTTAATCCAACAACATGCATTCAACAAGATTCATACAATTGCATATAAAGTAGTTCATAAGCAAATGTGTAATTTAAACAATATACATTGCTAAATAAACTAGAATAGTCCAACTACAATAACAACATATGCATGAAATCATGTTGGCTCAGTTATTATTAGTATAAGTGAAATTTCCATCCATACATACACCATTGACAACCACTAGCCCCAATAGTGAAACATTACAGTCAAGAACACCTGCTCCTCCAAAGAAGTATAATCACTCTACATTGTGAAGAAACCAAGGCTCGTCACAATTCTCCCAAGCCTTCTCTAAACCTAAGCCTAGCCAAAATCTTGGCTCCCAAAAGCTTGTTCTATGAGGTATGAGGTTCTATTTATAACAAAGGGTGGGGTGACCCTTGACATTCCCCTTTATGACTTTTTTACTACCCTCATGACTCTTCAACTTCTTTACAAATAACTCATTACATTACATAGTGACTATTGACATTCCACTAATAACACTTGGACTTTCACTTACAACTTATTTACAAATAATATACATTTTCCACAAGTACCCATGTGAGACAAAATAGGCTAGAGATAGCCTAACAAGACAAAATGCTACGACTCAAAAGTTTGGGGAAAGACCAACTCGACAACCTCCACTTGATGCTTCTTGGTGACATACTAATACCAAGCTTGGTATTGTGCTATGGTGTCCCCAAACTGCTTAATGGTGTCTTTTTGATAGTAGAATCTTGCCTCCATAGCTTTGGGGTATAAGGTCTTGGAACCTTTGTTTGACTCATCCTGAAGCATGTGCAGCATGATCTTGACCATGATAGAACCATCAATATACTTCTACATGTTTTCTGCACTCAGCTCCAAGTCATTGATGGTAGCCTCTTGCCTTAGATACTCCATGTACCTATCAGCCTCTAGCCGGACTTGGTTCTTACGCTTAGCTTCGGTGAGGGAACTGATTGACGGGATCCTGTGCATTCTCACCATGACTTCCAAACTCTTATATAGTTGTGCATATGAAACCTATGTGTTATTGACGAATGGGACAAGTTAATCATAGTTATGGATCAACATTTGGATCCTTGCTTTGTATAGCTCTGTGTACGGCTTCATCATCTTATGCAAGTAGATTGGGGCTCCCTTGTACCTCATTGTCCATTCTTTCACATGGGCGATAGCAACATGTATGTCCTTGAGAGTTTAGACAACCTTTTTGCTCAGTTGTTGAAACGTATAGATGGACAACTGCCTTATGCATGGTGAGAAATCTATCATAGAGTTTCTACATGGTGGCCTCAAGAGCTGACACTTCAACAAGTATCACTTTCCTCATCTCTGTCATTGTGGAAACTATGGATTGTTCTGTCTTTTGCCTCATCACTTGCAAGTTCTTTTCCATCTGTTCATTCTTTGCTAACAGGAACTTTACATTTGAGCTTGTGGCTCCTTCATAAGCCATAATGGCATCAGCCATGGCAATTGGATGATTTCTGACATCTGACATTATCACCCTTTCCTTCATAAATGCAGGTGACACGTGATCATCCAAAAAATTCTTTCTTCACTCTTGTACAATCTTCTGTGGAAAATTCGTCAAATGATAGATTGTACAAATCCATCATTGGATCATAATCAAGGAGAACAACCTCCCCTTGCTCGCTCGAAACCGATGCTAATACTAGAGGTGGTGGAGACTGAGGGGTGACCTCAGGCGCTCTCGACATGAGGTCGATATCTTGATCTTGTGGCTCCTATCCCAACTCCATGCTCGATACTTTAGTAATTTTCTCAATCAGCTGAGCAAGTTCTCGATCTTGCATTTGCTCACCCTCTTCTTCAACTGCGGGTTTTTCTAACTCCTCAACATGTATGGGCGCAGTTTTCTCTATCATCGTGCCTTTCCCTTCTTCTTCTTCCTGTTTCTGATTCTCTTCTCTCTTTATCCTTTTTATCTCTTGTTCTTACTTCAACTTCTTCTATGTTTCCTGCAACTTCCTTTCTGCCTCCTCCAACCTTTGCTTTTCTCTCTTCCTTTACTCTGCTCTCTTTAGTTGTTGTTGCCTCTTTTCCTCCACTACCAAAATTTATTTCTCAAAGAGGATCTTCTTTGAACTTGTAGTTTTTCTTTGCATCTGGGTTCTTGGCAATTTTCCTCTTACCCTTGTCCTCCGTCGGTTTGCTTCTTATTGTTGTTGTTGTTGTCGCTTCCTGTAGTGTTGCTTCCTGTAGAGAAGATTTCCATTTTGTGGCTATACTGACTGGTTCATTGAGCTTGGAGTATTTGTAGCAATACCTCCAAGGGTCCTCCTCTGCCCAATGACATGTACTATGGATCCATGGATAGTACACCTTTGTGCAATGGTTCTTTCAAATGTCATGGGGATCATATGGATTGAAGTCTTTGGTGTTGAAATCGAACTTCAATATCTCCTTCGCTTCGACATCTGCATATTTCAAGCTCTTAATCTTGTACAATATGATCCATAAATGAAGGGTGGGCCATGGTGCCTTCTTCTTCTTGTGCAGTCCTATTGATAACCCTGTGGAGAGGTGATATGCGACCTCTTGCATGAACAAATTGTCCATGGCATACCTTGGTAGAACATTCAGAGGCTTATCTCCACCAAACATCCTGATGAAGGTGCCATCGGGTAAAGCATACAAATATGCAATGTTAAGTATTGCCTCCATCGCTTCTTGGGACATGCAAGGTGGATCCTGCTCAAAGATCAATTTGTACATCGAGATAATGAAAGCAACTTACAATAAATGTTGATGGTAGACTCTTTTGGTTTCCATTTCCAACCCATGCCAAGGAACTGATGTTGGGCATAGATTGCATCAAGTAAATGTGCAGACATGTAGAATCTCACTTTCTCATCCTTGGGCAAATTTCAAGCGTTAGTCACATGGATTTCAACTAAAGAGCCAGCAGATCCGACCAGTTGAATGGCCTTCCATCATTCACCAATTTGTCCAACAAAACCACCCAATTTTCCAGAAAGGTCTTTGTGCTCTCTTAACCATATAATCCACATGAAAATATGATCAAGAACTTGTTAGATGATCCAAAATACAAAATTCATAGTTCACAAAGTTAGGATAGAATATTTATTTATTTAGAATATTTAATTAAATATTGGAGACACTTAGAAATAGAATATTGTTGTAAAAGATATGACATCTAGAATAATGTCATATCTTAGGCTCCAATTTAGGAGTAGAGTTAGTAAATTGGTTAGAATGGAATTTATTGTAAATGGACACTTGTTAATTTAATAAGTAGTCCATAACTAGAATAGGCTAGGAAATTAAGCTTATATGTAGCTCATTCTCCTGATTGCAATTGAGTCGGTGTGTGTGTGTGTAAACTCTTGCAAAATTATTATGTAATTTCTTTTCTAATTTAATAAAATTGTGTGTGTGAGGACACTTCTGCCATTATTGTGGTATTAGAGCTCCAGTAATGCAGCTAATGTGAAGAGGAGATTCCAGCTCTACAAGTTCTTGGAAAACTCCATTGAATTGATCAACAAATGATTGGTATGGAAATTGTCTAGTTTTTTTTGAAGGAAGAGAAATTTTATTATTGATTTTAGATTTTTAAATCTAAAAATCATTTTTTATTATTATCAAAAAAATTGGCTCTGTATCTTGAATTTCTGTTATTGCACCACTTCATCCACCCCAAAATGTGATCAAAGAATCAATTCTCCATCACATATGTGAGGTTTGGCCAACTCCATTGTTAAGTTGAAACTTTCCATAATTAGAATTGTTGTACAATACGCTCCAGGCCTTTGGCCCCTAATTACTCCACAGAATCTGTCACCCTGTGACTGTCGCGGAATATTTTCAAACACAGATAATAATGACTATGGACAGAACCAAAGAACTCGCCATTTTTGGCCCCGCAGATCTCAAGCAAACAATGTGAATCACTTCAGTTCTGAAAGCAGAAGCCCAACGACAATATCTTACTCAGTGCGAACATCATTCAAGAAGCAAGGGATCTTCCCATCACATACAATATTGCAGTAGGTCAGTGAAGCTCATTAACTGATTTATCAATGCAAGACAAATCTAGAGAGCCTTCCTCTCTTTCTTTACCTTCCAGCACAGACTCTAGGCTACTAGCTCCAAATGCAACCTGGGCCAAAATTAGCAGAGGTCCATCAACCATGTTGTGCTACAGAACTGCCATTTTGTCCGAAAGCTTATCCTCTTCCTCTAGTGTTTCACACTGCAGCTTGTTTATCTGGTAGAGCTGTTTGGAGGATAAAGCAGCCAAAGTAGAGGATTTTATGCCTCTGAGCAGCTCGGCCAACTCTGACTCTAATTGTTTCCCTGTTTCAGCATAATCCAACTGAAATATCATGGAGGGTCTCCATCCTCCAATCCAAAGGAAGGCACTTTCCAGAAGGTTATTCCATGTGGGGCAGAACATGGCTAAAACATTACGCTCGGCTGCTTCGGCCCTCATACTGTAATATCTCTCATACTGGCCTAAAACTTTCAGAACCTGGGTCTGAAGATATTCATCATCCATTCCACTTTCCAGAGTAGATTGGAGATCTCGGACCTGTATTTTCTGCTCAGCAATCCAGTCAGAGAAAAATTCCTCATAAATCTAGTTATTTGCAGATGTCATATTGCTATAGATTTGCATATATCAAACAACTTTTAATGTGATATAATGGTGGTCCTGTCAACTAAAAACTATGTGTAGATTTTAAAATGATAAAGGAGTTATGATATGCATGGGTGAATTTGACGAGTGGAATGGCACTCCCTCTATTCAGCGAAACGTTCCATATTGGTTATGAGGTTAACTCACTTTTTTAACGTGAGTTTAAAAGAATTAGAATTTATTAATAAAGTGAGGATTGTTTTGAGAGATAAGGAATAATGGTAATTTTTTAAGTGGAGAGATAAGTATTATTGACATTGATTTTGTTGTAATGGAGTAATAAGGTGGGTGGGGTATTTTTTTCTTGGAGCGATTATTTTTTTATTTTGGGAATTATTATTTGTAAATGTTTGGGCCAGTTAATTTTTGGAGTAATAAGGAGATTTTATTTGTAATTTTTTATTTGGAGAGATAAGTGTGACATTGTAAATCAAAGTAATTTTTTACTTTCCAGGGGGGAGTTAGAGTATATTTTGCATCAAATAAGGATCGTAAATAAGTCAAATTTTGAAAGATTTCATTGTAAAATTTTAAGAGAAATTGACTAGAGCCAAGTGTAAAGCTCAGTCAATTTTCTCCTCCAACGACTATACGAGGGTCAAGGCCAAGCCCCGATAGATCATTTTTGCGTGGTGTGTTTCATGTGACATGTTTCTCATCTTTTCCTTGTGCTTGATTCTTTTTTATACAAAGCTTCAAAACTACAATGTCGAAGTTAATTATTATGTTCTCTAATTCTGATAAGCTTGAAGGGATAAAATCATACAAAACATGGAAACGTCCCATTGAAAGCACTCTCATATATAATGAATTGTGGCAAGACATATGTGATGGAGACATTCGGCGTAATAAACCCACAGATGTAGCTTCACTTGCAAAATGGGAAGTTAAAAATGTCAAGGCACTAGCTCTTATAAAGTCCTCAGCTAATGATGAGATGTAAATTCATATTAAAAACACCTCAGATGCATGGACTGCTTTGCGTACTTTTAAAGATCTATTTGATACACAACCTGGATCAAGAAAGGTTGATATACAACTTAAGTTGCTTCAACAAAACTAATTGAAGGGGGAGATGTCCTTGAGTATATCTCTAGGCTTAAAAATATTAAACAAGAAATAATAAAAGCAAGATTTCCAACAGTAGATGAAAATTTCATGACCACAATTCTAATTGTTGGATTGCCTTCTTCTTACACTCATTTTTTAGAAACTCTAAAAGTGACTGGAAAGTTAGATAAATTAAAGTTTGATGAGCTAAGTGACATGTTAGCTCAACACGACAAAAATTTTGGGAAGAAGAAACAAGGGGAAGATGTCTTCTTCACGGAAGCCAACACAAGTAAATCATCAACTGACAATTCTAAAGGAAGAGGGCATTCCCATCCACATCCAGCAGCATATAGTGGACAAGGTCATGGAAGAAGCCAAAATAGAGGAAACTTTCAAGGAAGAGGAAACAGTCAATGCAGAGGAAACTTTCAAAACAGAGGCAACTTTCAAGGTAGAGGAAACTTTCAAGGAAGAGGTCAAAGTCAAGGCAGAGGGCCAACTCAAAACAAAGGTCAAAGCAGAGGCAGAGGATAGTATCAAGGAAGAGGTAGAGACTTGAATAAAATTTTATGCAGAAGGTGTAACAAAGTGGGCCATTTTGCAAAAGACTGTAGAACTTCCATTGATAAAATTCCAAAGTTCCATCAAAACAAGACTCAATTTTCCACTGGTCAAGATAATGATGGTTCAGAATATGTATTCACATCAATTCAAAGATCAGAACCAGCAGCATTAGTTTCCACCTTTTTTCAAAGTGATTATGAAGATGCATGGATTTAAGATACAAGAGGAACTCAATACATGACTTTTCGACAAGACTTCTTTTGGAACTTCTAACCATGCCACCTTAGTTCAATATTTCTTGCTGATAATACAAAACATACTCCTTATGTAAAAGGTGTCGTTAAAGTTTATCTTCCTGACATTGGAGAAAGATTGATTTCAAATGTATGGTATGTACCCACCTTTAAAAAGAATTTGTTGTCTTTAGTCTCGATCCGACAAGCTGGACATCAAGTGGTTTTGGAGGATGGCCTTGTTAAAATTAATTCAATCAAACAAAACATGAAAACAATGATGACAAGATACAAAGATGGAAAATTGTTAAGGATGAAAGGAACAGTTATTCCAAGGAATTATGACTTTGCAGGAGCAGCAAGCACAAACATTTCATCTATCAGATTATGGCATGTGAGATATGGACATCTAAGCTTTGACAATCTCCCTCAACTAAACAAGGAATGGTTAAGGGACTTCCTACCTTCAAGAAAGAAAATGCAAGATGTGAATCGTGCATTTATGGAAAACAAAGTCGAGAACCTTCCCCGACAAGCTCATGGCGAGCAAATAGGAATTTGCAATTAGTACACATTGACATTTGTGGACCCTTGCAAGCTTCTCTAGGAGGTTGCAATATTTCTTACTCTTTATTGATGATTTCAGAAGAATGACATGGGTTTACTTCTTGAAGCATAAGTGAAAGGCATTTGAAAAGTTTAAAAATTTTCGTCAACTTATTGAAAATGAAGTCCAGGAAAAGATTGGCACTCTTAGAACTGATAGCGGAGGAGAATTCACTTCAAATGTATTTCAAAATTATTGCAGAGACAATGGGATCAAATGACATCTTACAAATTTCTATACTCCATAGCAAAATGGAGTAGTAGAAAGAATCAATCGCACTTTTTTAGGAATGGTGATATCTATGTTAACTTTTAAAAAGTTAAGTCCTATTTATTAGGCAGAATCAATCCATATAGTTATTTACTTAAGGAACAGGTCTCCCACTGCTTCTTTGGATGGAATCACACCTTATGAAGCATGGTTTGGTTTCACACCTAAATTTAAACACCTTAGGGTTTTTGGTTTCGTGTGTAATGCCTTAGTTCCAAAAGAAAAATGAACTAAGCTAGATTCGTGAAGTTTGAAATGCACAATGATTGGATATTCGGATGAGAAGAAAGCGTACAGGCTTCTGTCAAATGGGAAACTTATCGTCAACAGAGATTTAATTTTTGATGAAATTAAGAGTAAGAGTGTTGAAGAAATAGAACATCTTCTTAAAAAATTGGAAACAGAAGGAGATAAAAGGAAAGGAAACAATCCAAGTCAACCAAATTCACAAAATTGCTATGAACCTGATTTTCCTTCCTCTGAAGATGATTCATCTAGTCCATCTACTTCACCAACACAGTCTGGGTCTTCTGGCAGCTCATTAGAATCTCCTAGTAGCAGTAGTTCTTCTAACAATTATTCTTCGCCCCCAGAATCCGCAGTTGATCAACGTACCCCAGTTTAGATTAATCCTCTTTATAATGATGGTGACTTTTCAGAATGTCAAACAAGTGAACATCAATTGCCAAAATGGGTTGTTCAACTTTTGAAAGATGTAAGACCCGATGAGAAAAATAAAACAGGAACAAGGGGGTCCACCAAGAATGAAGGAAATTTTGCCTTAATCACAAATGTTTTTACTGAACCCTCCACGTACAAAGAGGCAGTAAAATATAAAGAATGGAAAGAAGCTATGATTGAAGAATACAAGGCAATTCAAGACAAAAACACTTGGAAACTTGTTGATTGTCCTCAAAATGTTAAACCCATCGGATGAAAATTGGTTTACAGAATTAAGTACAACCAAAATGGAGAAATCGACAAGTACAAAGCTAGACTTGTGGCTAAAGGTTTTGTGCAACAAGAAGGCATTGATTATGAGGAGACTTTTGCTCCTATAGCAAACTAGAACACCATCCGCTTAACACTCGCATTAGCAGCACAAAAAGGATGGAAAGTTCATTAGATGGATGTAAAGAGTGCTTTCCTCAACAGAGATTTACAGGAAGATGTATATATGGCACAGCTGCCAAGTTTTGAAATTGAAGGACAAGAACATAAAGTCTGTAAACTGATTAAGGCTTTATATGGTCTAAAACAAGCTCCACAAGCTTGGTGTGCCAAAATGGATGAATACCTTCAGAAAGTTAGTTTTCAACGAAGTGAATCTGATGATACTTTGTATATACATCAAAAGGGTCAAAATCTGGTTATTCTTGTTATGTATGTAGATGATTTTATCATTACTGGAAACAATGATGATCATATTGTACAGGTGAAAAAGGAGTTACATGCAGGTTTTAAGATGATAGACTTGGGCCTTCTTCACTACTATCTTGGAGTTGAAGTATTCCAATGTCCACATCATATTTTCATTTCTTAGAGTAAGTATGCAGCAGAAGTTCTTCAGTGCTTTGGAATGCAAGATTGCAAGCCCTTTCTTACCCCCATGGAACAAAACTTGAAACTTTCAAAATTTGGAGGGGGGGGGGGGAAGGTGGACAGCACTACTTATAGACAGTTTATTGGTAGCCTGATTTATCTGACAACGACTCAACCAGATCTATCTTATGCAATTAGTATTCTTTCACGTTTTATGCAGGAACCACGATACAGCCACTAGAATGCAGCCAAGAGGGTTCTACGATATGTCCAAGGAACAAAATATTTTGATCTTCTTTACAACAAGACTAAAAACTTTGTACTTGGCAGATTTTCAGATGCCGACTTTGCTGGCAGTATTGATGATCAAGCATCAATCTCTGGTTATTTAATGAACATGGGGTCAGTTGCAGTATCTTGGAGTTGCAAGAAACAAGCTATAGTGGCAACTTCTTCAGCCGAAGCAAAATACATATCAGCATGGGAAGCAGCGCGTGAAATTGTTGGGTTGCGTAGAGTTTTGTAGGATTTGGGCATTCCTCAAGCATAAGCTACATCATTATTCATCAACAGGCAGTCAGCCATAAAGCTTTCCAAGAATCCAGTTATTCATTCCAAAAAAACATGTGGACACCAAGTATCATCACATTAGATCACTCATTGCCAAGGACATCATCAAGCCAGTTTATTGTCCTTCAAAAGATCAGGTCTCCGATATTTTCACAAAACCACTTGGCAGGATCAAATTTACTAAGTTCAGAGATGAACTTGGTGTCTATTGTAATGTATCTTTGGATCATAGGGGGAATGTTAAATGATCCAAAATACAAAATTCATAGTTCACAAAGTTATTATAGAATATTTATTTATTTAGAATATTTAATTAAATATTGGAGACACTTAGAAATAGAATATTGTTGTAAAAGGTATGACATCTAGAATAATGTTGTATCTTAGGCTCCAATTTAGGAGTAGAGTTAGTAGATGGTTAGAATGGCATTTATTGTAAATGGACACCTGTTAATTTAATAAGTATTCCATAACTAGAATAGGTTAGCAAATTAAGCTTATATGTAGCTCATTATCCTAATTGCAATTGAGTTGGTGTGTGTGTGTAAACTCTTGCAAAATTATTATGTAATTTCTTTTCTGATTAATAAAATTGTGCATCTGAGGACACTTCTGCCATTAGAATTGGTATGCCTTCCTGAGTGACTTTGTCTTTTAAACATGAGTGGGTGTCACTCTAAATTTTGACATCTCTTTCACCTAGCTCTTTATAATATCTCTGGTGTTCACAAAGTTGTGGGTGGCATAGAAAAGTGAATCCATGCAGTTCACTAGCTGAGGTAAATGATACATCTGTTGATAGTTCTCCGTCCTAAAGTTAGCAAGTTGTATCCCACTGGCATTGCTCAATGTCATAGTCTCAGGATCTATGTGTGAGACAATCCAGTGGATGACATCCGCATATGAGAAGGTTGGGTACTTGTATGCAACCCTATGTAAGCCTGATAGGTGGACACTGATATAAACATGTGAATCCTCTAGATCTTCCTTGAATTCCCTTGCAAAGATATCCTTGATTTCTTGCCATGTTAACTCCATGCCCTTCTCAATGAACAATTAAGTGTCTGCATAAACTAGCTAATTCACTGACACCTGCTCAACTACTTCCCCAATGCTACTCTCGATAGTATCCTTTGATGCAACTCTCTTGTGTTGATTGTGGAGCATGATTGTTTAGAGGTCTTTGTTTCAGCCGGATGTATACCCCAAGAAGTTTGTACACCCCTCCATGCGGGGGGGTGGGGGGGGGAATTTCTCCCCCCACAGGGGTTCGGGGGGCCGATCCCCCCCGGTTGGGGGCTCCAGGGGCCAGCGGTCCCCCGGCCGGGGCTCGAGGGAAGCACCCCCAAAGCTAAAAACAGATGTAAAATTGCCTTGTAAAAGTATAGTAATTTCTAGTCAATCGGGGTCGTTCATTAGGCGGATGATCTGACGGCATAACTTATGTTTAGTTTAGAGTTTTTTGCACTAGAAGGCAACCCCTCTCTTTGTATGAGGGTATTGTATTGAGTCTGTGTAATATATGTGTATTCTCTGAGCAAGAAGTAGAGAGGTGAGACTGTGAGAGAAAATAGAGGATATTACAGTGGATCTATTGTAGGTTGTGTCTCTTCATTTTGCTGGATAATAGAAAGGAAGGACTGGTTGTTCGAGGTAGACATAGCCCAAACTGGGTGAACCACATATATCTGTGTCTCTCTTGTTTTATGCGTTTTCTGTGTTTATATTTATGCAATATTTTATGTGTTCCATTGCTCCGTAATATATAATTTTCTAACAACTGGTATCAGAGCCGAAGGTCTATTTAGTTGATAAACTCACAAGAAAGAAGGGTTCCTGGTTCAAGTGGGAGCAATGGCAGAAGATGGTAAGTTTAGGGTCGAGAAATTTAACGGCCAAAACTTCTCGTTGTGGAAGATGCAGATGGAAGATTATCTGTATCAGAAAGATCTATACCTACCATTGGGTGGAAAAGCAAAGATGTCGACGGGTATGACAGATGAAGAATGGAACCTTCTCGATAGAAAGGCACTCGGAACAATACAGTTGTGCCTTGCAGCGTCGGTCGCCTTCAACATTTCGAAGGAAACAACGATAGAGGGTTTGATTAAGGCGTTGGAGAAACTATATGAAAAACCCTCGGCCTCAAACAAGGTATTTTGAAACGGTTATTTAATATGAAGATGTCGGAAGGTGGATCTGTTGCAGATCATTTAAATGATTTTAATACTGTTACAAGTCAGTTATGTTCTGTAGGGGTAACCTTTGATGATGAAGTTAGAGCTTTGTTATTCTTGTGCTCATTACCAGAAAGTTGGAATGGTTTGGTAATGGCCATTAGTAACTATATTGCTAGATCTAGTACTTTAACGTTTGATGATGTTTTCGATGCTATCCTTAGCAAGGAAATGCAACGCAAAAGCTCCAGTGAGACTTCGGGAAATGCTTTGAGTGCAGAGTCTAGGGAAAGAAAAATGAAAAGAGGAAAGAGCTCAGGATATCGCAGTAAATCAAGGAAAGGCAGATCCAAGTCCAGGTTGGGGATAGTGTGCTGGAAATGCGGAAAGAAAGGATACCTAAATAAAGACTGTAGATCTTGGAGGGGAAAAGAAGGAGATTCTCAGCAAGAAAACAATCGTGAAGCAAATGTGACAGGTGAGGTGTTACAATATGCTTTGATTCTTTCTTTCGAAAATATTACTGATTCCTGGGTGGTAGATTCAGGGGCCTCATTCCATGCCACACCTGATAAGAAATAATTTCATGACTATGTTCAAGGAGATTTTGGACAAGTTCGTTTGGGGGATGATAAACCCTGTAAAATTGTTGGAATGGGTAAGGTTCTTGTAAAACAGCATAATGGAAACCAATGGCTACTAAAGGAGGTAAGGCGTGTTCCAGATCTAAAGAAAAATCTGATTTCAACAAGGCAGTTAGGCGGTGAAGGTTGTGTGACAACTTTCACAGATAAAGCTTGGAAGGTCGCCAAGGGAGCCCTGGTAATAGGAAAAGGCAAAAAGGTTGGTACATTGTATTTATGCAATAGCATTTCTAACTCTGTCAATGCTTTAACTTCCAAATGAGTAGATGCAGCATTATGGCATCATAGGCTCAGACACATGAGTGAAAAGGGGATGAAGATTCTTCACTCAAAGAATTTGTTGCTGGGTTTGAAGAATGTTGATTTGGACTTCTGTGAGAATTGCATTTATGGAAAATAGAAGAGAGTCAGATTTCTTAGAGTTGGGAAAGAAAATAAGAGCAAAAAATTAGATCTTGTGCATACAGATGTATGGGGACCTGCTCAGGTATCATCTCTTGGT